>NW_022639136.1:101700-116434 GCF_010993605.1 Petromyzon marinus | reverse complement strand
CATACATACACATACAGTCACACAGTTACATACACATACAGCCACACATACACACACAGTCACTCACACACACAGTCACACACACACAGTTACATAGACACACATACAGTTACATACATACACATACAGCCACACACACACACAAACACACACACACAGTTACACACATACACACATACATACACACACAGTCACATGCACACAGTCACACACACACAGTTACACACATACACACATACATACACACACAGTCACATACACACAGTCACACACACAGTCACTCACACACACACAGTTACATAGACACACATACAAACACATACAGTCACACACACACAGATAGACACACACACTGTTACATACACACACATACACACACATACACACACATACATACACACAGTCACTCACACAGTCACTCACACACACACAGTTACATACACACACATACACACACATACTAGTCACACAGTTACATACACACACAGTCACTCAGTAACTCACACAGTCACTCACACAGTTACATACACACGCATACACACACAGTCACACACACACAGTCACTCACTCAGTCACTCACACAGTTACATACACACACAGTCACTCATACACATACAGTCACACACACACAGATAGACACACACACAGTTACATAGACACACACACAGTTACATACACATACATACACACACAGTCACTCACACACACACAGACACACACACAGTCACTCAGTCACTCACATACACAGATAGACACCCACACACAGTCACTCACTCACTCAGTCACTCACTCACTCAGCCACTCACACACACACAGTTACATACATACACACACAGTCACACACACAGTCACTCACACACACACAGTCACACACACAGTCACTCAGTCACTCACATACACAGATAGACACACACACAGTCACTCACTCACTCAGTCACTCACTCACTCAGCCACTCACACACACACACACAGTTACATACATGCACACACAGTCACACACACACACACAGTCACTCACTCAGTCACTCACTCACACACACACAGTCAAATACACATACATACACACAGTCACACACACACACAGTCACTCACTCACACACACAGTTACATACACACACAGTCACTCACTCAGTCACTCACACACACACACACAGTTACATACACATACATACACACACAGTCACACACACACACAGTCACTCACTCACACACACAGTCACACACACACACAGTCACTCACTCAGTCACTCACACACACACACACACAGTTACATACACATACATACACACACAGTCACACAGTCACTCACACACACAGTCACTCACTCACTCAGTCACTCACTCACTCAGTCACTCAGTCACACACACACAGTCACTCTGTCACACACACACACAGTTACATACACATACATACACACACAGTCACACACACACAGTCACTCACTCAGTCACTCACACACACAGTTACATACACACACATACACACATACTAGTCACACAGTTGCATACACACACAGTCACTCAGTCACTCACACAGTTACATACACACACATACACACACAGTCACACACACACAGTCACTCACTCAGTCACTCACACAGTTACATACACACACAGTCACTCATACACATACAGTCACACACACACAGTTACATAGACACACATACAGTTACATACAGTCACACACACACAGATAGACACACACACTGTTACATACACACACATACACACATACATACACACAGTCACACACACAGTCACTCACACACACACAGTTACATACACACACATACATACACATACAGTCACACAGTTACATACACACACAGTCACTCAGTCACTCACACAGTCACTCACACAGTTACATACACACACATACACACACAGTCACACACACACAGTCACTCACTCAGTCACTCACACAGTTACATACACACACAGTCACTCATACACATACAGTCACACACACACAGATAGACACACACACAGTTACATAGACACACACACAGTTACATACACATACATACACACACAGTCACACACACAGTCACTCACACACACACAGTCACACACACAGTCACTCAGTCACTCACATACACAGATACACACACACACACAGTCACTCACTCACTCAGTCACTCACTCACTCAGCCACTCACACACACACAGTTACATACATACACACACAGTCACACACACACACAGTCACTCACTCAGTCACTCACTCACACACACACAGTTACATACACATACATACACACAGTCACTCAGTCACTCACTCACATAGTCACTCACTCAGTCACTCACTCACTCACTCAGTCACTCTGTCACACACACACACAGTTACATACACATACATACACACACAGTCACACACACAGTCACTCAGTCACTCACTCACTCACACACAGTTACATACACATACATACACACACAGTCACACACACAGTCACACACACAGTCACTCACTCACACAGTTACATACACATACATACACACAGTCACACAAACAGTCACTCAGTCACTCACTCACACACGCAGATAGACACACACACACAGTCACTCACTCAGTCACTCATACACATACTCACTCACACACACACAGTCTCACACACTCACACACTCAGTCACTCACACACACACTCAGTCACTCATTCAGTCACTCACTCAGCCACTCACAGTCACTCACACACACACAGCCACTCACACACACACAGACACTCACACACACACACAGTCACTCACTCATTCAGTCACACACTCACTAGAGTCACTCATTCAGTCACACACTCAGCCACTCACTCAGCCACTCAGTCACTCACTCAGTCACTCATTCAGTTACACACTCACTCAGTCACTCACTCATTCAGTCACTCACTCACTCACTCATTCAGTCACACACTCAGCCACTCATTCAGTCACACACTCACTCAGTCACTCACTCATTCAGTCACTCACTCAGTCACTCACTCATTCAGTCACTCACTCACTCACTCATTCAGTCACACACTCAGCCACTCATTCAGTCACACACTCACTCAGTCACTCACTCATTCAGTCACTCACTCACTCAGTCACTCATTCAGTCACACACTCAGCCACTCACTCAGCCACTCAGTCACTCACTCAGTCACTCATTCAGTTACACACTCACTCAGTCACTCACTCAGCCATTCACTCAGCCATTGACTCATCCACTCACTCAGTCACTCATTCAGTCGCACACTCACTCAGTCACTCACTCAGTCACTCATTCACTCACACAGTCACTCACTCACACACTCAGCCATTCACTCAGCCACTCAATCAGTCACTTATTCAGTCACACACTCACTCAGTCAGTCACTCAGTCACTCATTCACTCACACAGTCACTCACACACTCAGCCATTCACTCAGCCACTCACTCAGTCACTCACTCAGTCACTCACACAGTCACTCACACACTCAGCCACTCACTCAGCCACTCACTCAGTCACTCACTCAGTCACTCACTGAGCCACTCACTCAGTCACTCATTCAGTTACACACTCACTCAGTCACTCACTCACTCATTCAGTCACATACTCAGCCACTCACTCATGCATTCACTCAGTCACTCACTCAGCCATTCACTCAGCCATTGACTCAGCCACTCACTCAGTCACTCATTCAGTCGCACACTCACTCAGTCACTCACTCAGTCACTCAGTCACTCACTCAGTCACTCACTCAGCCATTCACTCAACCACTCACTCAGTCACTCACTCAGTCACTCATTCACTCACACACTCAGCAACTCAGCCACACACTCACCCATCCACACACCAACCCCACCCACACAATCACCCCACCCACTCACTCATCCACAGAAGCGTCTAAACCCCAACACGACCACTCTCCCCGTGTCTCTCTCTGTGTGAGTCTCTCTGTGTCTCTGTGTGTGTCTCTCTGTGTGTGTATCTCTCTGTGTCTCTGTCTCTCTGTGTGTGTCTCTGTGTCTCTGTGTGTGTGTCTCTCTGTGTGTCTCTGTCTCTCTGTGTGTCTGTGTCTCTGTGTGTGTCTCTGTGTGTGTCTCTGTTTCTCTGTCTCTGTGTGTCTCTCTGTGTGTGTCTCTGTGTGTGTCTCTCTGTGTGAGTCTCTCTGTGTGTGTGTCTCTCTGTGTGTGTCTCTGTGTGTGTGTCTCTCTGTGTGTGTGTCTCTGTGTGTGTCTCTGTGTGTGTCTCTGTGTGTGTCTCTGTGTGAGTCTCTCTGTGTGTGTCTCTCTGTGTGTGTGTCTCTGTGTGTGTGTCTCTGTGTGTGTCTCTGTGAGTGTCTCTGTGTGTGTCTCTGTGTGTGTCTCTGTGTGTGTGTCTCTGTGTCTCTGTGTGTGTCTCTCTGTGTGTCTCTGTGTGTGTCTCTGTGTGTGTCTCTGTGTCTCTGTGTGTGTCTCTGTGTGTGTCTCTGTGTGTGTCTGTGTGTGTGTGTCTCTGTGTGTGTGTCTCTCTGTGTGTCTCTGTGTGTGTCTCTCTGTGTGTGGCTCTGTGTGTGTCTCTGTGTGTGTCTCTGTGTGTCTCTCTGTGTGTCTCTGTGTGAGTCTCTGTGTGTGTCTCTCTGTGTGAGTCTCTCTGTGTGAGTCTCTGTGTGTGTCTCCCTGTGTGTGTCTCTTCGTGTGTGTCTGTGTCTCTGTGTGAGTCTCTCTGTGTCTCTGTTTCTCTGTGTGTGTCTCTGTGTGTCTGTGTGTGTGTGTCTCTGTGTGTGTCTCTGTGTGTCTGTGTGTGTCTCTGTGTCTCTGTGTGTGTCTCTGTGTCTCTGTGTGTGTCTCTGTGAGATTCTCCAATGTGGTCTCTGTTGTTCTCCGCGTATGAGGCGAATATGGAGTTGGTGGAATGCGTTCTGATGGGTAAGTGGCTTCGCATCTGTAGAGTAACACTCACCCACCCACTCACTCACCCACTCACTCACCCACTCACCCACTCACCCACTCACTCACCCACTCACTCACTCACCCACTCACTCACTCACCCACTCACTCACCCACTCACGCACCCACTCACCCACTCACTCACTCACCCACTCACCCACTCACCCACCCACTCACTCACTCACCCACTCACTCACCCACTCACTCACTCACCCACTCACTTACTCACCCACCCACTCACTCACCCACTCACTCACTCACCCATTCACTCACCCACTCACTCACCCACTCACTCACCCACTCACTCACTCACCCACTCACTCACTCACCCACCCACTCACTCACCCACTCACTCACTCACCCACTCACTCACCCACTCACCCACCCACTCACCTGAGTGAGTGGTGGTACTCTGAGTGAGTGGTGGTACTCTGAGTGAGTGGTGGTACTCTGAGTGTGTGGTGGTACTCTGAGTGGGTGGTGGTACTCTGAGTGAGTGGTGGTACTCTGAGTGGTGGTACTCTGAGTGAGTGGTGGTACTCTGAGTGGTGGTACTCTGAGTGGTACTCTGAGTGGTGGTACTCTGAGTGAGTGGTGGTACTCTGAGTGTGGTACTCTGAGTGAGTGGTGGTACTCTGAGTGAGTGGTGGTACTCTGAGTGTGGTACTCTGAGTGGTGGTACTCTGAGTGAGTGGTGGTACTCTGAGTGAGTGGTGGTACTCTGAGTGAGTGGTGGTACTCTGAGTGAGTGGTGGTACTCTGAGTGAGTGGTGGTACTGAGTGGTGGTACTCTGAGTGAGTGGTGGTACTCTGAGTGAGTGGTGGTACTGAGTGGTGGTACTCTGAGTGAGTGGTGGTACTCTGAGTGAGTGGTGGTACTGAGTGGTGGTACTCTGAGTGAGTGGTGGTACTCTGAGTGAGTGGTGGTACTGAGTGGTGGTACTCTGAGTGAGTGGTGGTACTCTGAGTGTGGTACTCTGAGTGTGAGTGGTGGTACTCTGAGTGAGTGGTGGTACTCTGAGTGAGTGGTGGTACTCTGAGTGGTACTCTGAGTGAGTGGTGGTACTCTGAGTGGTGGTACTCTGAGTGAGTGGTGGTACTCTGAGTGGTGGTACTCTGAGTGGTGGTACTCTGAGTGAGTGGTGGTACTCTGAGTGAGTGGTGGTACTCTGAGTGGTACTCTGAGTGAGTGGTGGTACTCTGAGTGAGTGGTGGTACTCTGAGTGTGTGGTGGTACTTTCTGTGTGGTACTCTGAGTGAGTGGTGGTACTCTGAGTGTGGTACTCTGAGTGTGAGTGGTGGTACTCTGAGTGAGTGGTGGTACTCTGAGTGAGTGGTGGTACTCTGAGTGGTACTCTGAGTGAGTGGTGGTACTCTTTGTGGTATTCTCTGAGTGAGTGGTGGTACTCTGAGTGGTGGTACTCTGAGTGGGGTACTCTGAGTGAGTGGTGGTACTCTGAGTGAGTGGTGGTACTCTGAGTGGTACTCTGAGTGAGTGGTGGTACTCTGAGTGAGTGGTGGTACTCTGAGTGTGTGGTGGTACTTTCTGTGTGGTACTCTGAGTGAGTGGTGGTACTCTGAGTGAGTGGTGGTACTCTGAGTGAGTGGTGGTACTCTGAGTGTGGTACTCTGAGTGAGTGGTGGTACTCTGAGTGAGTGGTGGTACTCTGAGTGAGTGGTGGTACTGAGTGGTGGTACTCTGAGTGAGTGGTGGTACTCTGAGTGAGTGGTGGTACTCTGAGTGAGTGGTGGTACTCTGAGTGAGTGGTGGTACTCTGAGTGAGTGGTGGTACTCTGAGTGTGTGGTGGTACTCTGAGTGAGTGGTGGTACTCTGAGTGAGTGGTGGTACTGACTGGTGGTACTCTGAGTGAGTGGTGGTACTCTGAGTGAGTGGTGGTACTCTGAGTGAGTGGTGGTACTCTGAGTGAGTGGTGGTACTCTGAGTGAGTGGTGGTACTCTGAGTGAGTGGTGGTACTCTGAGTGGTGGTACTCTGAGTGAGTTGTTGTACTCTGAGTGAGTGGTGGTACTCTGAGTGAGTGGTGGTACTCTGAGTGTGGTACTCTGAGTGAGTGGTGGTACTCTGAGTGAGTGGTGGTACTCTGAGTGAGTGGTGGTACTCTGAGTGGTGGTACTCTGAGTGAGTGGTGGTACTCTGAGTGTGGTACTCTGAGTGAGTGGTGGTACTCTGAGTGTGGTACTCTGAGTTGTGGTACTCTGAGTGAGTGGTGGTACTCTGAGTGAGTGGTGGTACTCTGAGTGGTGGTACTCTGAGTGGTGGTACTCTGAGTGGTGGTACTCTGAGTGAGTGGTGGTACTCTGAGTGAGTGGTGGTACTCTGAGTGGTGGTACTCTGAGTGAGTGGTGGTACTCTAAGTGTGTGGTGGTACTCTGAGTGGTGGTGCTCTGAGTGAGTGTTGGTACTCTGAGTGAGTGGTGGTACTCTCTGAGTGAGTGGTGGTACTCTGAGTGAGTGGTGGTACTCTGAGTGAGTGGTGGTACTCTGAGTGAGTGGTGGTACTCTGAGTGAGTGGTGGTACTCTGTGTGAGTGGTGGTACTCTAAGTGAGTGGTGGTACTCTGAGTGGTGGTACTCTGAGTGAGTGGTGGTACTCTGAGTGAGTGGTGGTACTCTGAGTGGTACTCTGAGTGAGTGGTGGTACTCTGAGTGTGGTACTCTGAGTGAGTGGTGGTACTCTGAGTGGTACTCTGAGTGAGTGGTGGTACTCTGAGTGAGTGGTGGTACTCTGAGTGAGTGGTGGTACTCTGAGTGAGTGGTGGTACTCTGAGTGGTGGTACTCTGAGTGAGTTGTTGTACTCTGAGTGAGTGGTGGTACTCTTAGTGAGTGGTGGTACTCTGAGTGTGGTACTCTGAGTGAGTGGTGGTACTCTGAGTGAGTGGTGGTACTCTGAGTGAGTGGTGGTACTCTGAGTGGTGGTACTCTGAGTGAGTGGTGGTACTCTGAGTGTGGTACTCTGAGTGAGTGGTGGTACTCTGAGTGGTGGTACTCTGAGTGAGTGGTGGTACTCTGAGTGGTGGTACTCTGAGTGGTGGTACTCTGAGTGAGTGGTGGTACTCTGAGTGAGTGGTGGTACTCTGAGTGGTACTCTGAGTGAGTGGTGGTACTCTGAGTGAGTGGTGGTACTCTGAGTGTGTGGTGGTACTTTCTGTGTGGTACTCTGAGTGAGTGGTGGTACTCTGAGTGAGTGGTGGTACTCTGAGTGAGTGGTGGTACTCTGAGTGTGGTACTCTGAGTGAGTGGTGGTACTCTGAGTGAGTGGTGGTACTCTGAGTGGTGGTACTCTGAGTGAGTGGTGGTACTCTGAGTGAGTGGTGGTACTCTGAGTGAGTGGTGGTACTCTGAGTGAGTGGTGGTACTCTGAGTGAGTGGTGGTACTCTGAGTGTGTGGTGGTACTCTGAGTGAGTGGTGGTACTCTGAGTGAGTGGTGGTACTGAGTGGTGGTACTCTGAGTGAGTGGTGGTACTCTGAGTGAGTGGTGGTACTCTGAGTGAGTGGTGGTACTCTGAGTGAGTGGTGGTACTCTGAGTGAGTGGTGGTACTCTGAGTGAGTGGTGGTACTCTGAGTGGTGGTACTCTGAGTGAGTTGTTGTACTCTGAGTGAGTGGTGGTACTCTAAGTGAGTGGTGGTACTCTGAGTGTGGTACTCTGAGTGAGTGGTGGTACTCTGAGTGAGTGGTGGTACTCTGAGTGAGTGGTGGTACTCTGAGTGGTGGTACTCTGAGTGAGTGGTGGTACTCTGAGTGTGGTACTCTGAGTGAGTGGTGGTACTCTGAGTGTGGTACTCTGAGTTGTGGTACTCTGAGTGAGTGGTGGTACTCTGAGTGAGTGGTGGTACTCTGAGTGGTGGTACTCTGAGTGGTGGTACTCTGAGTGGTGGTACTCTGAGTGAGTGGTGGTACTCTGAGTGAGTGGTGGTACTCTGAGTGGTGGTACTCTGAGTGAGTGGTGGTACTCTAAGTGTGTGGTGGTACTCTGAGTGGTGGTACTCTGAGTGAGTGTTGGTACTCTGAGTGAGTGGTGGTACTCTCTGAGTGAGTGGTGGTACTCTGAGTGAGTGGTGGTACTCTGAGTGAGTGGTGGTACTCTGAGTGAGTGGTGGTACTCTGAGTGAGTGGTGGTACTCTGTGTGAGTGGTGGTACTTCTAAGTGAGTGGTGGTACTCTGAGTGGTGGTACTCTGAGTGAGTGGTGGTACTCTGAGTGAGTGGTGGTACTCTGAGTGGTACTCTGAGTGAGTGGTGGTACTCTGAGTGTGGTACTCTGAGTGAGTGGTGGTACTCTGAGTGGTACTCTGAGTGAGTGGTGGTACTCTGAGTGAGTGGTGGTACTCTGAGTGAGTGGTGGTACTCTGAGTGGTGGTACTCTGAGTGAGTTGTTGTACTCTGAGTGAGTGGTGGTACTCTAAGTGAGTGGTGGTACTCTGAGTGTGGTACTCTGAGTGAGTGGTGGTACTCTGAGTGAGTGGTGGTACTCTGAGTGAGTGGTGGTACTCTGAGTGGTGGTACTCTGAGTGAGTGGTGGTACTCTGAGTGTGGTACTCTGAGTGAGTGGTGGTACTCTGAGTGTGGTACTCTGAGTTGTGGTACTCTGAGTGAGTGGTGGTACTCTGAGTGAGTGGTGGTACTCTGAGTGGTGGTACTCTGAGTGGTGGTACTCTGAGTGGTGGTACTCTGAGTGAGTGGTGGTACTCTGAGTGAGTGGTGGTACTCTGAGTGGTGGTACTCTGAGTGAGTGGTGGTACTCTAAGTGTGTGGTGGTACTCTGAGTGGTGGTACTCTGAGTGAGTGTTGGTACTCTGAGTGAGTGGTGGTACTCTGAGTGAGTGGTGGTACTCTGAGTGAGTGGTGGTACTCTGAGTGAGTGGTGGTACTCTGAGTGAGTGGTGGTACTCTGTGTGAGTGGTGGTACTCTAAGTGAGTGGTGGTACTCTGAGTGGTGGTACTCTGAGTGAGTGGTGGTACTCTGAGTGAGTGGTGGTACTCTGAGTGGTACTCTGAGTGAGTGGTGGTACTCTGAGTGTGGTACTCTGAGTGAGTGGTGGTACTCTGAGTGGTACTCTGAGTGAGTGGTGGTACTCTGAGTGAGTGGTGGTACTCTGAGTGAGTGGTGGTACTCTGAGTGAGTGGTGGTACTCTGAGTGGTGGTACTCTGAGTGAGTTGTTGTACTCTGAGTGAGTGGTGGTACTCTAAGTGAGTGGTGGTACTCTGAGTGTGGTACTCTGAGTGAGTGGTGGTACTCTGAGTGAGTGGTGGTACTCTGAGTGAGTGGTGGTACTCTGAGTGGTGGTACTCTGAGTGAGTGGTGGTACTCTGAGTGTGGTACTCTGAGTGAGTGGTGGTACTCTGAGTGTGGTACTCTGAGTTGTGGTACTCTGAGTGAGTGGTGGTACTCTGAGTGAGTGGTGGTACTCTGAGTGGTGGTACTCTGAGTGGTGGTACTCTGAGTGGTGGTACTCTGAGTGAGTGGTGGTACTCTAAGTGAGTGGTGGTACTCTGAGTGGTGGTACTCTGAGTGAGTGGTGGTACTCTAAGTGTGTGGTGGTACTCTGAGTGGTGGTACTCTGAGTGAGTGTTGGTACTCTGAGTGAGTGGTGGTACTCTCTGAGTGAGTGGTGGTACTCTGAGTGAGTGGTGGTACTCTGAGTGAGTGGTGGTACTCTGAGTGAGTGGTGGTACTCTGAGTGAGTGGTGGTACTCTGTGTGAGTGGTGGTACTCTAAGTGAGTGGTGGTACTCTGAGTGGTGGTACTCTGAGTGAGTGGTGGTACTCTGAGTGTGGTACTCTGAGTGAGTGGTGGTACTCTGAGTGAGTGGTGGTACTTTCTGTGTGGTACTCTGAGTGAGTGGTGGTACTCTGAGTGAGTGGTGGTACTCTGAGTGAGTGGTGGTACTCTGAGTGGTACTCTGAGTGAGTGGTGGTACTCTGAGTGAGTGGTGGTACTCTGAGTGAGTGGTGGTACTCTGAGTGAGTGGTGGTACTCTGAGTGGTGGTACTCTGAGTGGTGGTACTCTGAGTGAGTGTGGTACTCTGAGTGTGGTACTCTGAGTGAGTGGTGGTACTCTGAGTGTGGTACTCTGAGTGAGTGGTGGTACTCTTTGTGGTACTCTGAGTGAGTGGTGGTACTCTGAGTGTGGTACTCTGAGTGAGTGTGGTACTCTGAGTGGTGGTACTCTGAGTGAGTGGTGGTACTCTGAGTGTGGTACTCTGAGTGAGTGGTGGTACTCTTTGTGGTACTCTGAGTGAGTGGTGGTACTCTGAGTGAGTGGTGGTACTCTGAATGAGTGGTGGTACTCTGAGTGGTGGTACTCTGAGTGAGTGGTGGTACTCTGAGTGTGGTACTCTGAGTGAGTGGTGGTACTCTGAGTGAGTGGTGGTACTCTGAGTGAGTGGTGGTACTCTGAGTGGTGGTACTCTGAGTGAGTTGTTGTACTCTGAGTGAGTGGTGGTACTCTAAGTGAGTGGTGGTACTCTGAGTGTGGTACTCTGAGTGAGTGGTGGTACTCTGAGTGAGTGGTGGTACTCTGAGTGAGTGGTGGTACTCTGAGTGGTGGTACTCTGAGTGAGTGGTGGTACTCTGAGTGTGGTACTCTGAGTGAGTGGTGGTACTCTGAGTGTGGTACTCTGAGTTGTGGTACTCTGAGTGAGTGGTGGTACTCTGAGTGAGTGGTGGTACTCTGAGTGGTGGTACTCTGAGTGGTGGTACTCTGAGTGGTGGTACTCTGAGTGAGTGGTGGTACTCTGAGTGAGTGGTGGTACTCTGAGTGGTGGTACTCTGAGTGAGTGGTGGTACTCTAAGTGTGTGGTGGTACTCTGAGTGGTGGTACTCTGAGTGAGTGTTGGTACTCTGAGTGAGTGGTGGTACTCTGAGTGAGTGGTGGTACTCTGAGTGAGTGGTGGTACTCTGAGTGAGTGGTGGTACTCTGTGTGAGTGGTGGTACTCTAAGTGAGTGGTGGTACTCTGAGTGGTGGTACTCTGAGTGAGTGGTGGTACTCTGAGTGAGTGGTGGTACTCTGAGTGGTACTCTGAGTGAGTGGTGGTACTCTGAGTGTGGTACTCTGAGTGAGTGGTGGTACTCTGAGTGGTACTCTGAGTGAGTGGTGGTACTCTGAGTGAGTGGTGGTACTCTGAGTGAGTGGTGGTACTCTGAGTGAGTGGTGGTACTCTGAGTGGTGGTACTCTGAGTGAGTTGTTGTACTCTGAGTGAGTGGTGGTACTCTAAGTGAGTGGTGGTACTCTGAGTGTGGTACTCTGAGTGAGTGGTGGTACTCTGAGTGAGTGGTGGTACTCTGAGTGAGTGGTGGTACTCTGAGTGGTGGTACTCTGAGTGAGTGGTGGTACTCTGAGTGTGGTACTCTGAGTGAGTGGTGGTACTCTGAGTGTGGTACTCTGAGTTGTGGTACTCTGAGTGAGTGGTGGTACTCTGAGTGAGTGGTGGTACTCTGAGTGGTGGTACTCTGAGTGGTGGTACTCTGAGTGGTGGTACTCTGAGTGAGTGGTGGTACTCTAAGTGAGTGGTGGTACTCTGAGTGGTGGTACTCTGAGTGAGTGGTGGTACTCTAAGTGTGTGGTGGTACTCTGAGTGGTGGTACTCTGAGTGAGTGTTGGTACTCTGAGTGAGTGGTGGTACTCTCTGAGTGAGTGGTGGTACTCTGAGTGAGTGGTGGTACTCTGAGTGAGTGGTGGTACTCTGAGTGAGTGGTGGTACTCTGAGTGAGTGGTGGTACTCTGTGTGAGTGGTGGTACTCTAAGTGAGTGGTGGTACTCTGAGTGGTGGTACTCTGAGTGAGTGGTGGTACTCTGAGTGAGTGGTGGTACTCTGAGTGAGTGGTGGTACTCTGAGTGAGTGGTGGTACTCTGAGTGAGTGGTGGTACTTTCTGTGTGGTACTCTGAGTGAGTGGTGGTACTCTGAGTGAGTGGTGGTACTCTGAGTGAGTGGTGGTACTCTGAGTGGTACTCTGAGTGAGTGGTGGTACTCTGAGTGAGTGGTGGTACTCTGAGTGAGTGGTGGTACTCTGAGTGAGTGGTGGTACTCTGAGTGGTGGTACTCTGAGTGGTGGTACTCTGAGTGAGTGTGGTACTCTGAGTGTGGTACTCTGAGTGAGTGGTGGTACTCTGAGTGTGGTACTCTGAGTGAGTGGTGGTACTCTTTGTGGTACTCTGAGTGAGTGGTGGTACTCTGAGTGTGGTACTCTGAGTGAGTGTGGTACTCTGAGTGTGGTACTCTGAGTGAGTGGTGGTACTCTTTGTGGTACTCTGAGTGAGTGGTGGTACTCTGAGTGAGTGGTGGTACTCTGAATGAGTGGTGGTACTCTGAGTGGTGGTACTCTGAGTGAGTGGTGGTACTCTGAGTGTGGTACTCTGAGTGAGTGGTGGTACTCTGAGTGAGTGGTGGTACTCTGAGTGGTTCTCTGAGTGAGTGGTGGTACTCTGAGTGAGTGGTGGTACTGAGTGGTGGTACTCTGAGTGAGTGGTGGTACTCTGAGTGGTGGTACTCTGAGTGAGTGGTGGTACTCTGAGTGAGTGGTGGTACTCTGAGTGGTACTCTGAGTGAGTGGTGGTACTCTTTGTGGTATTCTCTGCAGGCCTGACCACCGCGTGCTTCCTGAATCTCATCTCGAACGCAGTAGCTCTACTCAACATCGCCAATAGGCACAGGTCACTACACTACACTATACACTACTACACTACATTATACACTACTACGCTACACTATACACTACTACACTATACACTACTACACTACACTATACACTACTACACTACACTATACACTACTACACTATACACTACTACACTATACACTACTACACTATACACTATACACTACTACACTATACACTACTACACTGTACACTACTACACTATACACTACTACACTATACACTACTACACTATACACCACTACACTGTACACTACTACACTATACACTACACACTACTACACTATACACTACTACACTATACACTACTACACTATACACTACTACACTATACACTACTACACTATACACTACTACACTATACACTACACTACTACACTATACACTACTACACTATACCCTACTACACTATACACTACTACACTTCTACACTATACACTACTACACTATACACTACTACACTTCTACACTATACACTACTACACTATACACTACTACACTATACACTACTACACTATACACTACTACACTATACACTATACACTACTACACTATACACTACTACACTACACACTACTACACTATACACTACTACACTATACACTACTACACTATACACTACTACACTATACACTACTACACTATACACTACTACACTATACACTACTACAATATACACTACTACACTATACACTACTATACACTACTACACTACACACTACTACACTATACACTACTACACTATACACTACTACACTATACACTACTACACTATACACTACTACACTCTACACTACTACACTACACTATACACTACTACAATATACACTACTACACTACACACTACTACACTACACACTACTACACTATACACTACTACACTATACACTACTACACTACACTATACACTACTACACTATACACTACTACACTATACACTACTACACTATACACTACACACTACTACACTATACACTACTACACTATACACTACTACACTATACACTACTACACTATACACTACTACACTATACACTACTACACTATACACTACTACACTACACACTACTACACTATACACTACTACACTACACACTACTACACTATACACTACTACACTATACACTACTACACTATACACTACTACACTATACACTACTACACTATAC
>NW_022639136.1:81700-96700 GCF_010993605.1 Petromyzon marinus | reverse complement strand
CTCACCTGTGTCTCACTCACTGTGTCTCACTCACCTGTGTCTCACTCACTGTGTCTCACTCACTGTGTCTCACTGTGTCTCACTGTGTCTCACTCACCTGTGTCTGTGTCTCACTCACCTGTGTCTCACTCACCTGTGTCGCACTCACCTGTGTCTGTGTCTCACTCACCTGTGTCTGTGTCTCACTCACCTGTGTCTCACTCACTCACTGTGTCTCACTCACCTGTGTCTCACTCACCTGTGTCTCACTCACTCACCTGTGTCTCACTCACTCACCTGTGTCTCACTGTGTCTCACTCACCTGTGTCTGTGTCTCACTCACCTGTGTCTGTGTCTCACTCACCTGTGTCTCACTCACCTGTGTCTCACTCACTGTGTCTCACTCACCTGTGTCTCACTCACCTGTGTCTCACTCACCTGTGTCTGTGTCTCACTCACCTGTGTCTGTGTCTCACTCACCTGTGTCTCACTCACCTGTGTCTCACTCACTGTGTCTCACTCACTGTGTCTCACTCACTGTGTCTCACTGTGTCTCACTGTGTCTCACTCACTGTGTCTCACTCACCTGTGTCTCACTGTGTCTCACTCACCTGTGTCTCACTGTGTCTGTGTCTCACTCACCTGTGTCTCACTCACCTGTGTCTCACTCACTGTGTCTCACTCACCTGTGTCTCACTGTCTCACTGTGTCTCACTCACTGTGTCTCACTCACTGTGTCTCACTGTGTCTCACTCACCTGTGTCTCACTCACCTGTGTCTCACTCACCTGTGTCTGTGTCTCACTCACCTGTGTCTGTGTCTCACTCACCTGTGTCTCACTCACCTGTGTCTGTGTCTCACTCACCTGTGTCTCACTCACCTGTGTCTCACTCACTCACCTGTGTCTCACTCCCCTGTGTCTCACTGTGTCTCACTCACCTGTGTCTCACTCACCTGTGTCTCACTCACTCACTGTGTCTCACTCACTCACCTGTGTCTCTCTCTCCGACAGCCCCTACAGGCCCTACCCCTCTCCCCCTTCACGCTGGGCTGCTCCCTGCTCGCCACCCTCTCCCACCTCACCGGGGGCTCTCTCACTGTGTCTCACTGTGTCTCACTCACTCACCTGTGTCTCACTCACTCACCTGTGTCTCACTCACTCACCTGTCTCACTGTGTCTCACTCACTCACCTGTCTCTCTCTCCGACAGCCCCTACAGGCCCTACCCCTCTCCCCCTTCACCCTGGGCTGCTCCCTGCTCGCCACCCTCTCCCACCTCACCGGGGGCTCTCTCACTGTGTCTCACTGTGTCTCACTCACTCACCTGTGTCTCACTCACTCACCTGTGTCTCTCTCTCCGACAGCCCCTACAGGCCCTACCCCTCTCCCCCTTCACCCTGGGCTGCTCCCTGCTCGCCACCCTCTCCCACCTCACCTGTGTCTCACTCACTGTGTCTGTGTCTCACTCACCTGTGTCTCACTCACCTGTGTCTCTATGACTGTGTCTCTCCGACAGCCCCTACAGGCCCTACCCCTCTCCCCCTTCACGCTGGGCTGCTCCCTGCTCGTCACCCTCTCCCACCTCACCTGTGTCTCACTCACTCACCTGTGTCTCACTCACTCACCTGTGTCTCAC
Source organism: Petromyzon marinus (assembly GCF_010993605.1). NCBI lineage: Eukaryota > Metazoa > Chordata > Hyperoartia > Petromyzontiformes > Petromyzontidae > Petromyzon > Petromyzon marinus. The sequence continues at coordinate 95,085 of NW_022639136.1, read as the reverse complement.
TCACCTGTGTCTCACTCACTCACCTGTGTCTCACTCACCTGTGTCTCACTCACTCACCTGTGTCTCACTCACCTGTGTCTCACTCACTCACCTGTGTCTCACTCACTCACCTGTGTCTCTCTCTCTGTGTCTCTCTCTCCGACAGCCCCTACAGGCCCTACCCCTCTCCCCCTTCACCCTGGACTGCTCCCTGCTCGCCACCCTCTCCCACCTCACCGGGGGCTCTCTCACTGTGTCTGTGTCTCACTGTGTCTCTCTGTGTCTCACTCACCTGTGTCTCACTGTGTCTCTCTGTGTCTCACTCACCTGTGTCTCACTCACCTGTGTCTCTCTCTCTCTCCGACAGCCCCTACAGGCCCTACCCCTCTCCCCCTTCACCCTGGGCTGCTCCCTGCTCGCCACCCTCTCCCACCTCACCGGGGGCTCTCTCACTGTGTCTCACTCACTCACCTGTGTCTGTGTCTCACTCACCTGTGTCTCACTCACCTGTGTCTCTCTCTCTCCGACAGCCCCTACAGGCCCTACCCCTCTCCCCCTTCACGCTGGGCTGCTCCCTGCTCGTCACCCTCTCCCACCTCACCTGTGTCTCACTCACTCACCTGTCTCTCACTCACCTGTGTCTCTCTCTCCGACAGCCCCTACAGGCCCTACCCCTCTCCCCCTTCACGCTGGGCTGCTCCCTGCTCGCCACCCTCTCCCACCTCACCGGGGGCTCTCTGTGTCTCACTCACTCACCTGTCTCACTGTGTCTCACTCACTCACCTGTCTCTCTCTCCGACAGCCCCTACAGGCCCTACCCCTCTCCCCCTTCACCCTGGGCTGCTCCCTGCTCGCCACCCTCTCCCACCTCACCGGGGGCTCTCTCACTCACCTGTGTCTCACTCACTCACCTGTGTCTCACTGTGTCTCACTCACCTGTGTCTCACTCACTCACCTGTGTCTCACTCACCTGTGTCTCACTCACTCACCTGTGTCTCTCTCACTGTGTCTCTCCGACAGCCCCTACAGGCCCTACCCCTCTCCCCCTTCACCCTGGGCTGCTCCCTGCTCGTCACCCTCTCCCACCTCACCTGTGTCTCACTCACTCACCTGTGTCTCACTCACTCACCTGTGTCTGTGTCTCTCTCTCCGACAGCCCCTACAGGCCCTACCCCTCTCCCCCTTCACCCTGGGCTGCTCCCTGCTCGTCACCCTCTCCCACCTCACCTGTGTCTCACTCACTCACCTGTGTCTGTGTCTCACTCACTGTGTCTCACTCACTCACCTGTGTCTCTCTCACTGTGTCTCTCTCTCCGACAGCCCCTACAGGCCCTACCCCTCTCCCCCTTCACCCTGGGCTGCTCCCTGCTCGCCACCCTCTCCCACCTCACCGGGGGCTCTCTCACTCACCTGTGTCTCACTCACTGTGTCTCACCTGTGTCTCACTCACTCACCTGTCTCACTGTGTCTCACTCACTGTGTCTCACCTGTGTCTCTCCGACAGCCCCTACAGGCCCTACCCCTCTCCCCCTTCACCCTGGGCTGCTCCCTGCTCGCCACCCTCTCCCACCTCACCGGGGGCTCTCTCACTGTGTCTCTCTGTGTCTCACTCACTGTGTCTCACTCACCTGTGTCTCACTCACTCACCTGTGTGTCTCTCTCCGACAGCCCCTACAGGCCCTACCCCTCTCCCCCTTCACCCTGGGCTGCTCCCTGCTCGCCACCCTCTCCCACCTCACCTGTGTCTCACTCACTGTGTCTGTGTCTCACTCACCTGTGTCTCACTCACCTGTGTCTCTATGACTGTGTCTCTCCGACAGCCCCTACAGGCCCTACCCCTCTCCCCCTTCACGCTGGGCTGCTCCCTGCTCGTCACCCTCTCCCACCTCACCTGTGTCTCACTCACTCACCTGTGTCTCACTCACTCACCTGTGTCTCACTCACCTGTGTCTCACTCACTCACCTGTGTCTCACTCACTCACCTGTGTCTCACTCACCTGTGTCTCACTCACTCACCTGTGTCTCACTCACTCACCTGTGTCTCTATCTCTGTGTCTCTCTCTCCGACAGCCCCTACAGGCCCTACCCCTCTCCCCCTTCACCCTGGGCTGCTCCCTGCTCGCCACCCTCTCCCACCTCACCTGTGTCTCACTCACTCACCTGTGTCTCACCTATGTCTCACTCACCTGTGTCTCACTCACTCACCTGTGTCTCTCTCTCCGACAGCCCCTACAGGCCCTACCCCTCTCCCCCTTCACCCTGGGCTGCTCCCTGCTCGCCACCCTCTCCCACCTCACCTGTGTCTCACTCACTCACCTGTGTCTCAGTGTCTCACTGTGTCTCACTCACTGTGTCTCTCTCACTGTGTCTCTCCGACAGCCCCTACAGGCCCTACCCCTCTCCCCCTTCACCCTGGGCTGCTCCCTGCTCGCCACCCTCTCCCACCTCACCTGTGTCTCACTCACTCACCTGTGTCTCACTCACTCACCTGTGTCTCACTGTGTCTCTCTATGTCTCACTCACCTGTGTCTCTCTCACTGTGTCTCTCCGACAGCCCCTACAGGCCCTACCCCTCTCCCCCTTCACCCTGGGCTGCTCCCTGCTCGCCACCCTCTCCCACCTCACCTGTGTCTCACTCACTGTGTCTCACTGTGTCTCACTCACTCACTCACCTGTGTCTCTCTCTCTGTGCCTCTCTCTCTCTCCGACAGCCCCTACAGGCCCTACCCCTCTCCCCCTTCACGCTGGGCTGCTCCCTGCTCGCCACCCTCTCCCACCTCACCCGTGTCTCACTCACCTGTGTCTCTATCTCTGTGTCTCTCTCTCCGACAGCCCCTACAGGCCCTACCCCTCTCCCCCTTCACGCTGGGCTGCTCCCTGCTCGCCACCCTCTCCCACCTCACCCGTGTCTCACTCACCTGTGTCTCTATCTCTGTGTCTCTCTCTCCGACAGCCCCTACAGGCCCTACCCCTCTCCCCCTTCACCCTGGGCTGCTCCCTGCTCGCCACCCTCTCCCACCTCACCGGGGGCTCTCCGCACCGCGCCGCCGCCGCCGCCGCCTGCTGCCACCTGGCCCTGCCGGCGGCGGCGGCGGCCCGCCGCTGGCGGGCCCACGGCCGCCGCCTGTACCCGCTGCACGCCCGGCGGGGCCGCTGCGGGCCCTGCGGCCTCCTGCGGCAGGCCCGGGGCGGGCGGGGCGCCGGCGGGGCCCTCGTGGCGGCGGCGGCGGCCAGGGTCACGGCGGCCGGGGCCTACGCCTCGGTGAGGATCCTCGGAGGAGGCGGTGGAGGCGGTGGAGGTGGAGGAGGCGGTGGAGGCGGTGGAGGCGGAGGCGGTGGAGGCGGTGGGACCGCCGGCGACGCCGTCAGGTTCTGGACGCCGCTGGTGATGTGCTACGCGCTGCTGGTGGTGCAGGCGGGAGGTGGGTGGGTTGGTGGTTGGGGGGGGGGGTGCTGTAGTGTTGTGTTGTAGTGTGTGGTGTAGTGTGGTGTGTGTGGTGTGTGTGTGGGGTGGGTGAGTGGGTGAGTGAGTGTGTGAGTGGGTGGGTGAGTGGGTCAGTGAGTGAGTGGGTGAGTGAATGGCTGAGTGGGTGATGGTGCAGGTGATGGAGGTCATGGTGGAGGTGATGATGGTGGAGGTGATGATGGTGGAGGTGATGATGGCGGAGGAGGTGATGATGGTGGAGGTGATGATGGTGGAGGTGATGGTGCAGGTGATGGAGGTGATGATGGTGGAGGTGATGATGGAGGTGATGATGATGATGATGATGAAGGTGATGATGATGATGATGGAGTACCACTACCACCCACCGCCTGTGTCACCATGCTCATCGCCTGTGTCCCCCTGCCCACCGCCTGTGTCCCCCTACCCACCGCCTGTGTCCCCCTCACCCACCACAGACGATGATGCTCCACCAGGACCGCCTCGCTCCGGACTGCCGGTGCCGGTGGGGCCCCTGGCGGTGAAGTTGGCCTCGCTGGGCATCGTGATACTCATGGTGGGAGACTGGACAGACCTCCTGCATCTACCCCTCGCTCTGCTGGGAGAACAGTGGTGCACCTACCACTCACCGCAGGTCCTCGTTAGTTAGCTAGTTAGTGGGAGTTAGCTAGTTAGTGGGAGTTAGTTAGTTAGTGGGAGTTAGTTAGTTAGTGGGAGTTAGTTAGTGGGAGTTAGTTAGTTAGTGGGAGTTAGTTAGTTAGTGGGAGTTAGCTAGTTAATAGGAGTTAGCTAGTTAGTGGGAGTTAGCTAGTTAGTGGGAGTTAGCTAGTTAGTGGGGGTTAGTTAGTAGGAGTTAGTTAGTTAGTGGGAGTTAGCTAGTTAGTGGGAGTTAGCTAGTTAGTGGGAGTTAGAGACGGTGAAGTTGGCCTCGCTGGGCATCGTGATACTCATGGTGGGACAATGGACAGACCTCCTGCATCTACCCCTCGCTCTGCTGGGAGAACAGTGGTGCACCTACCACTCACCACAGGTCCTCGTTAGTTAGCTAGTTAGTGGGGGTTAGCTAGTTAGTGGGAGTTAGCTAGTTAGTGGGAGTTAGTTAGTGGGAGTTAGTGGGAGTTAGTGGGAGTTAGTTAGTGGGAGTTAGTTAGTTAGTGGGAGTTAGCTAGTTAGTAGGAGTTAGTTAGTGGGAGTTAGTTAGTGGGAGTTAGTTAGTTGGAGTTAGTGGGAGTTAGAGACGGTGAAGTTGGCCTCGCTGGGCATCGTGATACTCATGGTGGGAGACTGGACAGACCTCCTGCATCTACCCCTCGCTCTGCTGGGAGAACAGTGGTGCACCTACCACTCACCACAGGTCCTCGTTAGTTAGTTAGTTAGTGGGGGTTAGCTAGTTAGTGGGAGTTAGAGACGGTGAAGTTGGCCTCGCTGGGCATCGTGATACTCATGGTGGGAGACTGGACAGACCTCCTGCATCTACCCCTCGCTCTGCTGGGAGAACAGTGGTGCACCTACCACTCACCGCAGGTCCTCGTTAGTTAGCTAGTTAGTGGGAGTTAGTTAGTTAGTGGGAGTTAGTTAGTTAGTGGGAGTTAGCTAGTTAGTGGGAGTTAGCTAGTTAGTGGGAGTTAGCTAGCTAGTGGGAGTTAGCTAGTTAGTGGGAGTTAGCTAGTTAGTGGGAGTTAGCTAGTTAGTGGGAGTTAGCTAGTTAGTGGGAGTTAGTGGGAGTTAGTGGGAGTTAGTTAGTTAGTGGGAGTTAGTTAGTTAGTGGGAGTTAGTTAGTTAGTGGGAGTTAGTTAGTTAGTGGGAGTTAGCTAGTTAATGGGAGTTAGTTAGTTAGTGGGAGTTAGCTAGTTAGTGGGAGTTAGAGACGGTGAAGTTGGCCTCGCTGGGCATCGTGATACTCATGGTGGGAGACTGGACAGACCTCCTGCATCTACCCCTCGCTCTGCTGGGAGAACAGTGGTGCACCTACCACTCACCGCAGGTCCTCGTTAGTTAGCTAGTTAGTGGGAGTTAGAGACGGTGAAGTTGGCCTCGCTGGGCATCGTGATACTCATGGTGGGACACTGGACAGACCTCCTGCATCTACCCCTCGCTCTGCTGGGAGAACAGTGGTGCACCTACCACTCACCGCAGGTCCTCGTTAGTTAGCTAGTTAGTGGGAGTTAGCTAGTTAGTGGGAGTTAGTGGGAGTTAGTGGGAGTTAGTTAGTTAGTGGGAGTTAGTTAGTGGGGGTTAGCTAGTTAGTGGGAGTTAGTTAGTTAGTGGGAGTTAGCTAGTTAGTGGGAGTTAGTTAGTTAGTGGGAGTTAGCTAGTTAGTGGGAGTTAGCTAGTTAGTGGGATTTAGCTAGTTAGTGGGAGTTAGCTAGTTAGTGGGAGTTAGAGACGGTGAAGTTGGCCTCGCTGGGCATCGTGATACTCATGGTGGGACACTGGACAGACCTCCTGCATCTACCCCTCGCTCTGCTGGGAGAACAGTGGTGCACCTACCACTCACCACAGGTCCTCGTTAGTTAGTTAGTGGGAGTTAGCTAGTTAGTGGGAGTTAGTGGGAGTTAGTGGGAGTTAGTTAGTTAGTGGGAGTTAGTTAGTGGGGGTTAGCTAGTTAGTGGGAGTTAGTTAGTTAGTGGGAGTTAGCTAGTTAGTGGGAGTTAGTTAGTTAGTGGGAGTTAGCTAGTTAGTGGGAGTTAGCTAGTTAGTGGGATTTAGCTAGTTAGTGGGAGTTAGCTAGTTAGTGGGAGTTAGAGACGGTGAAGTTGGCCTCGCTGGGCATCGTGATACTCATGGTGGGACACTGGACAGACCTCCTGCATCTACCCCTCGCTCTGCTGGGAGAACAGTGGTGCACCTACCACTCACCACAGGTCCTCGTTAGTTAGTTAGTGGGAGTTAGCTAGTTAGTGGGAGTTAGTTAGTTAGTGGGAGTTAGTTAGTGGGAGTTAGTTAGTTAGTGGGAGTTAGTTAGTGGGAGTTAGCTAGTTAGTGGGAGTTAGCTAGTTAGTGGGAGTTAGCTAGTTAGTGGGAGTTAGTTAGTTAGTGGGAGTTAGTTAGTTAGTGGGAGTTAGTTAGTAGGAGTTAGTTAGTTAGTGGGAGTTAGTGGGAGTTAGTTAGTTAGTGGGAGTTAGCTAGTTAGTGGGAGTTAGCTAGTTAGTGGGAGTTAGTTAGTTAGTGGGAGTTAGTTAGTTAGTGGGAGTTAGTTAGTAGGAGTTAGTTAGTTAGTGGGAGTTAGTGGGAGTTAGTGGGAGTTAGTTAGTTAGTGGGAGTTAGCTAGTTAGTGGGAGTTAGCTAGTTAGTGGGAGTTAGCTAGTTAGTGGGAGTTAGTTAGCTAGTGGGAGTTAGTGGGAGTTAGTTAGTGGGAGTTAGTTAGTGGGAGTTAGCTAGTTAGTGGGAGTTAGTGGGAGTTAGTGGGAGTTAGTTAGTTAGTGGGAGTTAGCTAGTTAGTGGGAGTTAGTGGGAGTTAGTTAGTGGGAGTTAGTTAGTGGGAGTTAGCTAGTTAGTGGGAGTTAGTGGGAGTTAGTGGGAGTTAGTTAGTGGGAGTTAGCTAGTTAGTGGGAGTTAGTGGGAGTTAGTGGGAGTTAGTTAGTTAGTGGGAGTTAGTTAGTTAGAGTTAGTTAGTTAGTGGGAGTTAGTTAGTTAGTGGGAGTTAGCTAGTTAATAGGAGTTAGTGGGAGTTAGTGGGAGTTAGCTAGTTAGTGGGAGTTAGTTAGTTAGTGAGAGTTAGTTAGTTAGTGGGAGTTAGTGACGGTGAAGTTGGCCTCGCTGGGCATCGTGATACTCATGGTGGGACACTGGACAGACCTCCTGCATCTACCCCTCGCTCTGCTGGGAGAACAGTGGTGCACCTACCACTCACCGCAGGTCCTCGTTAGCTAGTTAGTGGGAGTTAGCTAGTTAGTGGGAGTTAGCTAGTTAGTGGGGGTTAGTTAGCTAGTGGGAGTTAGTGGGAGTTAGTTAGTTAGTAGGAGTTAGCTAGCTAGTGGGAGTTAGCTAGTTAGTGGGAGTTAGTTAGTGGGAGTTAGCTAGTTAGTGGGAGTTAGCTAGTTAGTGGGAGTTAGCTAGTTAGTAGGAGTTAGTTAGTTAGTGGGAGTTAGTTAGTAGGAGTTAGTTAGTTAGTGGGAGTTAGCTAGTTAGTGGGGGTTAGCTAGTTAGTGGGAGTTAGTTAGTTAGTGGGAGTTAGCTAGTTAGTGGGGGTTAGCTAGTTAGTGGGAGTTAGTTAGTTAGTAGGAGTTAGTTAGTTAGTGGGAGTTAGTGGGAGTTAGCTAGTTAGTGGGAGTTAGTTATTGGGAGTTAGTTAGTTAGTGGGAGTTAGTTATTGGGAGTTAGCTAGTTAGTGGGAGTTAGCTGGTTAGTGTGAGTTAGTTAGTTAGTGGGAGTTAGTTAGTTAGTGGGAGTTAGCTAGTTAATGGGAGTTAGCTAGTTAGTAGGAGTTAGCTAGTTAGTGGGAGTTAGCTAGTTAGTGGGGGTTAGCTAGTTAGTGGGGGTTAGCTAGTTAGTGGGAGTTAGCTAGTTAGTGGGGGTTAGCTAGTTAGTGGGAGTTAGTTAGTTAGTGGGAGTTAGCTAGTTAGTGGGAGTTAGTTAGTTAGTGGGAGTTAGTTAGTAGGAGTTAGTTAGTTAGTGGGAGTTAGTTAGTTAGTTAGTGGGAGTTAGTTAGTTAGTGGGAGTTAGCTAGTTAGTGGGAGTTAGCTAGTTAGTGGGAGTTAGTTAGTTAGTGGGAGTTAGTTAGTGGGAGTTAGTGGGAGTTAGCTAGTTAGTGGGAGTTAATTAGTTAGTGGGAGTTAGCTAGTTAGTGGGAGTTAGTTAGTTAGTTAGTGGGGGTTAGCTAGTGGGAGTTAGCTAGTTAGTGGGAGTTAGCTAGCTAGTGGGAGTTAGTTAGTGGGAGTTAGCTAGTTAGTGGGGGGTTAGCTAGTTAGTGGGAGTTAGTTAGTGGGGGTTAGCTAGTTAATGGGAGTTAGCTAGCTAGTGGGAGTTAGCTAGTTAGTGGGAGTTAGCTAGTTAGTAGGAGTTAGTTAGTTAGTGGGAGTTAGTTAGTGGGAGTTAGCTAGTTAGTGGGAGTTAGTTAGTTAGTGGGAGTTAGCTAGTTAGTGGGAGTTAGTTAGTTAGTGGGAGTTAGCTAGTTAGTGGGAGTTAGTTAGTTAGTGGGAGTTAGCTAGTTAGTGGGAGTTAGCTAGTTAGTGGGAGTTAGTTAGTTAGTGGGAGTTAGCTAGTTAGTGGGAGCTAGTTAGTTAGTGGGAGTTAGCTAGCTAGTGGGAGTTAGCTAGTTAGTGGGAGTTAGTTAGTGGGAGTTAGCTAGTTAGTGGGAGTTAGCTAGTTAGTGGGAGTTAGTTAGTTAGTGGGAGTTAGCTAGTTAGTAGGAGTTAGTTAGTTAGTTAGTGGGAGTTAGCTAGTTAATGGGAGTTAGCTAGTTAGTAGGAGTTAGTTAGTTAGTGGGAGTTAGCTAGTTAGTGGGAGTTAGCTGGTTAGTGGGAGTTAGTTAGTTAGTGGGAGTTAGTTAGTTAGTGGGAGTTAGCTAGTTAATGGGAGTTAGCTAGTTAGTAGGAGTTAGCTAGTTAGTGGGAGTTAGCTAGTTAGTGGGAGTTAGTTAGTTAGTGGGAGTTAGTTAGTTAGTGGGAGTTAGCTAGTTAGTGGGAGTTAGTTAGTAGGAGTTAGTTAGTTAGTGGGAGTTAGTTAGTTAGTTAGTGGGAGTTAGTGGGAGTTAGTTAGTTAGTGGGAGTTAGTTAGTTAGTGGGAGTTAGTTAGTTAGTGGGAGTTAGTTAGTTAGTTAGTGGGAGTTAGTGGGAGTTAGTTAGTTAGTGGGAGTTAGTTAGTGGGAGTTAGTTAGCTAGTTAGTGGGGGTTAGTTAGTTAGTGGGAGTTAGTTAGTGGGAGTTAGTTAGTGGGAATTAGTTAGTTAGTGGGAGTTAGTTAGTTAGTGGGAATTAGTTAGTGGGAGTTAGTTAGTTAGTAGGAGTTAGCTAGTTAGTGGGAGTTAGTTAGTGGGAGTTAGCTAGTTAGTGGGAGTTAGTGGGAGTTAGTTAGTGGGAGTTAGTTAGTTAGTGGGAGTTAGTTAGTTAGTGGGAGTTAGTTAGTGGGAGTTAGTTAGTTAGTGGGAGTTAGCTAGTTAGTGGGAGTTAGTTAGTGGGAGTTAGCTAGTTAGTGGGAGTTAGTTAGTTAGTGGGAGTTAGTTAGTTAGTGGGAGTTAGCTAGTTAGTGGGGGTTAGTTAGCTAGTTAGTGGGAGTTAGTTAGTTAGTGGGAGTTAGCTAGTTAGTGGGAGTTAGTTAGTTAGTTAGTGGGAGTTAGTTAGTTAGTGGGAGTTAGTTAGTTAGTGGGAGTTAGTTAGTTAGTGGGAGTTAGTTAGTTAGTGGGAGTTAGCTAGTTAGTGGGAGTTAGTTAGTGGGAGCTAGTTAGTTAGTGGGAGTTAGTTAGTGGGAGTTAGCTAGTTAGTAGGAGTTAGCTAGTTAGTGGGGGTTAGCTAGTTAGTGGGAGTTAGTTGGAGTTAGTTAGTTAGTGGGAGTTAGTTAGTAGGAGTTAGTTAGTGGGAGTTAGTGGGTGGGAATTAGCTAGTTAGTGGGTGGGAGTTAGTTAGTTAGTGGGAGTTAGCTAGTTAGTGGGAGTTAGTTAGTGGGAGTTAGTTAGTTAGTGGGAGTTAGTTAGTGGGAGTTAGTTAGTGGGAGTGAGTTAATTAGTGGGAGTTAGTTAGTTAGTGGGAGTTAGCTAGTTAGTGGGAGTTAGTTAGTTAGTGGGAGTTAGTTAGTAGGAGTTAGTTAGTGGGAGTTAGTGGGTGGGAATTAGCTAGTTAGTGGGAGTTAGTTAGTTAGTGGGAGTTAGTTAGTTAGTGGGAGTTAGTTGGTGGGAGTTAGTTAGTGGGAGTTAGTTAGTTAGTGGGAGTTAGCTAGTTAGGGGGAGTTAGCTAGTTACTGGGAGTTAGTTAGTGGGAGTTAGTTAGTGGGAGTTAGTTTGTGGGAGTTAGTTAGTGGGAGTTAGTTAGTGGGAGTTAGTTAGTGGGAGTTAGTTAGTGGGAGTTAGTGGGAGTTAGTTAGTGGGAGTTAGTTAATGGGAGTTAGTTAGTGGGAGTTAGTTAGTTAGTTAGTGGGAGTTAGCTAGTGGGAGTTAGCTAGTGGGAGTTAGTTAGTGGGAGTTAGCTAGTGGGAGTTAGCTAGTTAGTGGGAGTTAGCTAGTTAGTGGGAGTTAGTTAGTGGGAGTTAGCTAGTTAGTGGGAGTTCGCTAGTTAGTGGGAGTTAGCTAGTTAGTAGGAGTTAGTTAGTTAGTGGGAGTTAGCTAGTTAGTGGGAGTTAGTTAGTAGGAGTTAGTTGGCTAGTGGGAGTTTGTTAGCTAGTGGGAGTTAGTTAGTTAGTGGGAGTTAGCTAGTGGGAGTTTGTTAGCTAGTGGGAGTTAGTTAGTTAGTGGGAGTTAGTTAGCTAGTGGGAGTTAGCTAGTTAGTGGGAGTTAGCTAGTGGGAGTTATTTAGTTAGTGAGAGTTAGCTATCTAGTGGGAGTTAGCTAGTTAGTGGGAGTTAGTTGGTGGGAGTTAGTTAGTTAGTGGGAGTTAGTTAGTGGGAGTTAGTTAGTGGGGGTGAGTTAGTTAGTGGGAGTTAGTTAGTAGGAGTTAGCTAGTTAGTAGGGGTGAGTTAGTTAGTGGGAGTTAGTTAGTGGGAGTTAGTTAGTAAGTAGGGTTGAGTAAGTTAGTGGGAGTTAGTTAGTGGGAGTTAGTTAGTAGGAGTTAGTAGGGGTGAGTTAGTTAGTAGGAGTTAGTTAGTGGGAGTTAGCTAGTAAGTAGGGGTGAGTAAGTTAGTGGGAGTTAGTTAGTGGGAGTTAGTTAGGAGTTAGTTAGTTAGTAGGGGTGAGTTAGTAGGAGTTAGTTAGTAGGAGTTAGTTAGTAGCGGTGAGTTAGTAGGAGTTAGTTAGTTGGAGTTAGTTATTAGGGGTGAGTTAGTGGGAGTGAGTTGTGTGTGTACAGTGTAGTGTATAGTAGTATATAGTAGTGTAGTGTATAGTAGTGTAGTGTATAGTAGTGTAGTGTATAGTAGTGTAGTGTATAGTAGTGTAGTGTATAGTAGTGTAGTGTATAGTAGTGTAGTGTGTATAGTAGTGTATAGTAGTGTAGTGTATACTAGTGTAGTGTATAGTAGTGTAGTGTGTATAGTAGACTGTTAGCTGGTCATTAAGCGGAGTGAGTGTACCGACAGTCAACAATGCAGACTGTAACATGGTGCTTAAACGGCCTCTCTCTCTCTCTGCCTCCCTGTCTGTCTTTCCTCCCTCCTTACCTCTTGGTAGACTTGTATATATGTATTTCTCCTGACCGTGTACCTCGTATTTTTCATTCTATCTATGCTGGTATGTGCAATCCAAAGGTTGAACACGAAATTGAACACTCTTCTGAAATTCGTGGTCCGCCAGGAAGTGTCTAACCGTGTTGTTGGCCTGACTGGATGTGCTTCACATAATGTTTTTTCAGGTTTGTTGAATTCTCGTCTCTCATCTTTTTGTTGTATTAACCGCCGTGATTTGTTCTTGACACCTGATGAAGATCGCTTGCGTTGTGATCGAAACGTCGTGATTGTTTTTACGTTTTAATATAACTTTATTGTATTTCTACGTACGTGACTTTACCGAAAAAAACAATGAGTAATTGTATGCAGTCACGAAAGCTTTAATACTTTATTAGTGTACCGACAGTCAACAATGCAGACTGTAACCTGGTCCTTAAACGGAGTGAGTGTACCGACAAACAACAATGCAGACTGTAACCTGGTCATTAAACGGAGTGAGTGTACCGACAGTCAACAGTGCAGACTGTAACCTGGTCATTAAACGGAGTGAGTGTACCGACAGTCAAAAGTGCAGACTGTAACCTGGTCATTAAACAGAGTGAGTGTACCGACAGTCAACAATGCAGACTGTAACCTGGTCATTAAACGAAGTGAGTGTACCGACAGTCAACAATGCAGACTGTAACCTGGTCATTAAACGGAGCGGGTGTACCGACAGTCAACAGTGCAGACTGTAACCTGGTCATTAATCGGAGTGAGTGTATCGACAGTCAACAATGCAGACTGTAACCTGGTCTATAAACGGAGCGAGTGTACCGGCAGTCAACAATGCAGACTGTAACATGGTCATTAAACGGAGCGAGTGTACCGACAGTCAACAAGGCAGACTGTAGCCTGGTCCTTAAACGGAGCGGGTGTACCAACAGTCAACAATGCAGACTGTAACCTGGTCATTAAACGGAGTGAGTGTACCGACAGTCAACAATGCAGACTGTAACCTGGTCATTAAACGGAGCGAGTGTACCGACAGTCAACAATGCAGACTGTAACCAGGTGATTAAACGGAGTGAGTGTACCGTCAGTCAACAATGCAGACTGTAGCCTGGTCATTAAACGGAGCGAGTGTACCGACAGTCAACAATGCAGACTGTAACCTGGTCATTAAACGGAGTGAGTGTACCGACAGTCAGCAATGCAGACTGTAACCTGGTCATTAAACGGAGTGAGTGTACCGACAGTCAACAATGCAGACTGTAACCTGGTCATTGAACGGAGTGAGTGTACCGGGCAGTCAACAATGCAGACTGTAACCTGGTCATTAAACGGAGTGTACCGACAGTCAACAGTGCAGACTGTAGCCTGGTCCTTAAACGGAGTGTACCGACAGTCAACAATGCAGACTGTAACCTGGTCCTTCAACGGAGTGAGTGTACCGACAGTCAACAATGCAGACTGTAGCCTGGTCATTAAACGGAGTGAGTGTACCGGCAGTCGGCAATGCAGACTGTAACCTGGTCATTAAACGGAGCGGGTGTACCGACAGTCAACAATGCAGACTGTAACCTGGTCATTAAACGGAGTGAGTGTACCGGCAGTCAACAATGCAGACTGTAACCTGGTCCTTAAACGGAGTGAGTGTACCGACAGTCAGCAATGCAGACTGTAACCTGGTCCTTAAACGGAGTGAGTGTACCGACAGTCAACAATGCAGACTG
>NW_022639136.1:80000-81200 GCF_010993605.1 Petromyzon marinus | reverse complement strand
ACCACGCTCAGCCACCACGCTCAGCCACCACGCTCAGGCCACCACGCTCAGCCACCACGCTCAGCCACCACGCTCAGCCACCACGCTCAGCCACCACGCTCAGCCACCACGCTCAGCCACCACACTCAACCCCATGCTCAGCCACCACGCTCAGCCACCACGCTCAGCCACCACGCTCAGCCACCACGCTCAACCCATGCTCAGCCACCACGCTCAGCCACCACGCTCAGCCACCACGCTCAGCCACCACGCTCAGCCACCACACTCAACCCCATGCTCAGCCACCACGCTCAGCCCCATGCTCAGCCACCACGCTCAACCCCATGCTCAGCCACCACGCTCAGCCACCACGCTCAGCCACCACGCTCAGCCACCACACTCAACCCCATGCTCAGCCACCACGCTCAGCCACCACACTCAACCCCATGCTCAACCCCACGCTCAACCATCACGCTCAGCCACCACGCTCAGCCACCACGCTCAGCCACCACGCTCAGCCACCACGCTCAACCACCACGCTCAACCCCATGCTCAACCCACACGCTCAGCCACCACGCTCAACCATCACGCTCAGCCACCACGCTCAGCCACCACGCTCAGCCACCACGCTCAGCCACCACGCTCAACCCCATGCTCAGCCACCACGCTCAACCCACACGCTCAGCCACCACGCTCAGCCACCACGCTCAGCCACCACGCTCAGCCACCACGCTCAGCCACCACGCTCAACCACCATGCTCAGCCACCACGCTCAACCATCACGCTCAGCCACCACGCTCAGCCACCACGCTCAGCCACCACGCTCAACCCACACGCTCAACCCACACGCTCAGCCACCACGCTCAGCCACCACGCTCAGCCACCACGCTCAGCCACCACGCTCAGCCACCACGCTCAGCCACCACGCTCAGCCACCACGCTCAGCCACCACGCTCAACCCCATGCTCAGCCACCACGCTCAGCCACCACGCTCAGCCACCACGCTCAGCCACCACGCTCAACCCACACGCTCAGCCACCACGCTCAGCCACCACGCTCAGCCACCACGCTCAGCCACCACGCTCAGCCACCACGCTCAGCCACCACACTCAGCCACCACGCTCAACCCCATGCTCAACCCACACGCTCAGCCACCACGCTCAGCCACCACGCTCAGCCACCACGCTCAACCCCATGCTCAGCCACCACGCTCAGCCACCA
>NW_022639136.1:0-75000 GCF_010993605.1 Petromyzon marinus | reverse complement strand
CTGTGTCTCACTCACCTGTGTCTCACCTGTGTCTCACCTGTGTCTCACTCACTCACCTGTGTCTCACTCACCTGTGTCTCACCTGTGTCTCACTCACCTGTGTCTCACCTGTGTCTCACCTGTGTCTCACTCACTCACCTGTGTCTCACTCACCTGTGTCTCACCTGTGTCTCACTCACCTGTGTCTCTCTCACTGTGTCTCACTCACCTGTGTCTCACCTGTGTCTCACTCACCTGTGTCTCTCTCACTCACCTGTGTCTCACTCACTCACCTGTGTCTCACTCGCCTGTGTCTCTCCGACAGCCCCTACAGGCCCTACCCCTGTCCCCCTTCACCCTGGGCTGCTCCCTGCTTGTCACCCTCTCCCACCTCACCGGGGGCTCTCTCACTGTGTCTCACTCACTGTGTCTCACTCACTCACCTGTGTCTCACTGTGTCTCACTCACCTGTGTCTCACTCACCTGTGTGTCTCACTCACCTGTCTCACTGTGTATCACTGTGTCTCACTGTGTCTGTGTCTCACTCACCTGTGTCTCACTCACCTGTGTCTCACTGTGTCTCACTCACTCACCTGTGTCTCTCTCTCTGTGTCTCTCTCTCCGACAGCCCCTACAGGCCCTACCCCTCTCCCCCTTCACGCTGGGCTGCTCCCTGCTCGTCACCCTCTCCCACCTCACCTGTGTCTCACCTGTGTCTCACCTGTGTCTCACTCACCTGTGTCTCACTGTGTCTCACTCACTCACCTGTGTCTCACTCACTCACCTGTGTCTCACTCACTCACCTGTGTCTCTCTCTCTGTGTCTCTCTCTCCGACAGCCCCTACAGGCCCTACCCCTCTCCCCCTTCACCCTGGGCTGCTCCCTGCTCGTCACCCTCTCCCACCTCACCGGCGGCACTCTCACTGTGTCTCACTGTGTCTCACTCACTCACCTGTGTCTCACTCACCTGTGTCTCTATCTCTTTGTCTCTCCGACAGCCCCTACAGGCCCTACCCCTGTCCCCCTTCACCCTGGGCTGCTCCCTGCTCGTCACCCTCTCCCACCTCACCTGTCTCTCACTCACTGTGTCTGTGTCTCACTCACCTGTGTCTCACTGTGTCTCACTCACTCACCTGTGTCTCTCTCTCTGTGTCTCTCCGACAGCCCCTACAGGCCCTACCCCTCTCCCCCTTCACGCTGGGCTGCTCCCTGCTTGTCACCCTCTCCCACCTCACCTGTGTCTCACTCACTCACCTGTGTCTCACTGTGTCTCACTCACTCACCTGTGTCTGTGTCTCACTCACCTGTGTCTCACTCACCTGTGTCTCTCCGACAGCCCCTACAGGCCCTACCCCTCTCCCCCTTCACGCTGGGCTGCTCCCTGCTCGTCACCCTCTCCCACCTCACCCGTGTCTCACTCACCTGTGTCTCACTGTGTCTCACTCACTCACCTGTGTCTCACTCACCTGTGTCTCACTCACTCACCTGTGTCTCTCTCACTGTGTCTCTCTCTCCGACAGCCCCTACAGGCCCTACCCCTGTCCCCCTTCACCCTGGGCTGCTCCCTGCTCGTCACCCTCTCCCACCTCACCGGGGGCTCTCTCACTGTGTCTCACTCACTCACCTGTGTCTCTCTGTGTCTCTCCGACAGCCCCTACAGGCCCTACCACTCTCCCCCTTCACGCTGGGCTGCTCCCTGCTCGCCACCCTCTCCCACCTCACCTGTGTCTCACTCACCTGTGTCTCTCTGTGTCTCACTCACCTGTGTCTCTCTCTCCGACAGCCCCTACAGGCCCTACCCCTCTCCCCCTTCACCCTGGGCTGCTCCCTGCTCGTCACCCTCTCCCACCTCACCTGTGTCTCACTCACTTACCTGTGTCTGTGTCCCTCTCACTGTGTCTCACTCACTCACCTGTGTCTCACTCACCTGTGTCTCACTCACTCACCTGTGTCTCTATCTCTGTGTCTCTCTCTCCGACAGCCCCTACAGGCCCTACCCCTGTCCTCCTTCACCCTGGGCTGCTCCCTGCTCGCCACCCTCTCCCACCTCACCTGCGGCTCTCTCACTGTGTCTGTGTCTCACTCACCTGTGTCTCACTGTGTCTCACTCACCTGTGTCTCACTCACCTGTGTCTCACTGTGTCTCACTCACTCACCTGTGTCTCTATCTCTGTGTCTGTGTCTCACTCACTCACCTGTGTCTGTGTCTCACTCACCTGTGTCTCACTGTGTCTCACTGTGTCTGTGTCTCACTCACCTGTGTCTCACTGTGTCTCACTCACCTGTGTCTCACTAACCTGTGTCTGTGTCTCACTCACCTGTGTCTCACTGTGTCTCACTCACCTGTGTCTCACTAACCTGTGTCTCACTCACCTGTGTCTCACTGTGTCTCACTCACCTGTCTCACTCACCTGTGTCTCACTGTGTCTCACTGTGTCTCACCTGTGTCTCACTCACCTGTGTCTCACTGTGTCTCACTCACTCACCTGTGTCTCACTGTGTCTCACTCACTGTGTCTCACTCACCTGTCTCTCTCTCTGTCTCTCCGACAGTCCCGACAGGCCCTACCCCTCTCCCCCTTCACGCTGGGCTGCTCCCTGCTCGCCACCCTCTCCCACCTCACCTGTGTCTCACTCACTCACCTGTGTCTCACTGTGTCTCACTCACCTGTGTCTGTGTCTCACTCACCTGTGTCTCTCTCACTGTGTCTCTCCGACAGCCCCTACAGACCCTACCCCTCTCCCCTTCACCCTGGGCTGCTCCCTGCTCGTCACCCTCTCCCACCTCACCGGGGGCTCTCTCACTGTGTCTGTGTCTCACTCACCTGTGTCTCACTCACTCACCTGTGTCTCTCTCTCTGTGTCTCTCTCTCCGACAGCCCCTACAGGCCCTACCCCTCTCCCCCTTCACGCTGGGCTGCTCCCTGCTCGTCACCCTCTCCCACCTCACCCGTGTCTCACTCACCTGTGTCTCACTGTGTCTCACTCACTCACCTGTGTCTCACTCACTCACCTGTGTCTCACTCACTCACCTGTGTCTCACTGTGTCTCACTCACTCACCTGTGTCTCTCTGTGTCTCTCTCTCCGACAGCCCCTACAGGCCCTACCCCTCTCCCCCTTCACGCTGGGCTGCTCCCTGCTCGCCACCCTCTCCCACCTCACCGGGGGCTCTCTCACTCACCTGTGTCTCACTCACTGTGTCTCACTCACTCACTGTGTCTCACTCACCTGTGTCTCACCTGTGTCTCGCTCTCTTTGTCTCTCCGACAGCCCCTACAGGCCCTACCCCTCTCCCCCTTCACCCTGGGCTGCTCCCTGCTCGCCACCCTCTCCCACCTCACCGGGGGCTCTCTCACTGTGTCTGTGTCTCACTCACCTGTGTCTCTCTATGTCTCACTCACCTGTCTCTCTCACTGTGTCTGTCCGACAGCCCCTACAGGCCCTACCCCTCTCCCCCTTCACGCTGGGCTGCTCCCTGCTCGCCACCCTCTCCCACCTCACCGGGGGCTCTCTCACTCACCTGTGTCTCACTCACTGTGTCTCACTCACTCACTGTGTCTCACTCACCTGTGTCTCACCTGTGTCTCGCTCTCTTTGTCTCTCCGACAGCCCCTACAGGCCCTACCCCTCTCCCCCTTCACCCTGGGCTGCTCCCTGCTCGCCACCCTCTCCCACCTCACCGGCGGCTCTCTCACTGTGTCTGTGTCTCACTCACCTGTGTCTCACTCACTCACCTGTGTCTCACTGTGTCTCACTCACTGTGTCTCACTCACTCACCTGTGTCTCACTCACTGTGTCTCTCTCTCTGTGTCTCTCTCTCCGACAGCCCCTACAGGCCCTACCCCTGTCCCCCTTCACCCTGGGCTGCTCCCTGCTCGTCACCCTCTCCCACCTCACCTGTGTCTCACTCACTCACCTGTGTCTCACTGTGTCTCACTCACTGTGTCTCACTCACTCACCTGTGTCTCTCTCTCCGACAGCCCCTACAGGCCCTACCCCTGTCCCCCTTCACGCTGGGCTGCTCCCTGCTTGTCACCTTCTCCCACCTCACCTGTGTCTCACTCACCTGTGTATCACTGTGTCTCACTCACTCACCTGTGTCTGTGTCTCACTCACCTGTGTCTCTCTCTCTGTCTCTCCGACAGCCCCTACAGGCCCTACCCCTCTCCCCCTTCACCCTGGGCTGCTCCCTGCTCGCCACCCTCTCCCACCTCACCTGTGTCTCACTCACTCACCTGTGTCTCACTGTGTCTCTCTGTGTCTCACTCACCTGTGTCTCACTGTGTCTCACTGTGTCTCACTCACTCACCTGTGTCTCTCTCTCCGACAGCCCCTACAGGCCCTACCCCTCTCCCCCTTCACCCTGGGCTGCTCCCTGCTCGCCACCCTCTCCCACCTCACCGGGGGCTCTCTCACCTGTGTCTGTGTCTGTGTCTCACTCACTCACCTGTGTCTCACTCACCTGTGTCTCTCTCTCTGTGTCTCTCCGACAGCCCCTACAGGCCCTTCCCCTCTCCCCCTTCACCCTGGGCTGCTCCCTGCTCGCCACCCTCTCCCACCTCACCTGTGTCTCACTCACTCACTCACCTGTGTCTCTCTCTCTGTGTCTCTCCGACAGCCCCTACAGGCCCTACCCCTCTCCCCCTTCACCCTGGGCTGCTCCCTGCTCGCCACCCTCTCCCACCTCACCGGGGGCTCTCTCACTGTGTCTGTGTCTCACTCACCTGTGTCTCACTGTGTCTCACTCACCTGTGTCTCACTCACTCACCTGTCTCACTCACTCACCTGTGTCTCTATCTCTGTGTCTCTCCGACAGCCCCTACAGGCCCTACCCCTCTCCCCCTTCACCCTGGGCTGCTCCCTGCTCGCCACCCTCTCCCACCTCACCGGGGGCTCTCTCACTGTGTCTCACTGTGTCTCACTCACTCACTGTGTCTCACTCACTCACCTGTGTCTCACTGTGTCTCTCTATGTCTCACTCACCTGTGTCTCTCTCTCTCCGACAGCCCCTACAGGCCCTACCCCTCTCCCCCTTCACGCTGGGCTGCTCCCTGCTCGCCACCCTCTCCCACCTCACCTGTGTCTCACTCACTCACTCACCTGTGTCTCACTCACTCACCTGTCTCACTCACTCACCTGTGTCTCTCTCTCTGTGTCTCTCTCTCCGACAGCCCCTACAGGCCCTACCCCTCTCCCCCTTCACGCTGGGCTGCTCCCTGCTCGCCACCCTCTCCCACCTCACCGGGGGCTCTCTCACTGTGTCTCACTCACTCACCTGTGTCTCACTCACTCACCTGTGTCTCACTCACCTGTGTCTCACTCACCTGTGTCTCTATCTCTGTGTCTCTCTCTCCGACAGCCCCTACAGGCCCTACCCCTCTCCCCCTTCACCCTGGGCTGCTCCCTGCTCGCCACCCTCTCCCACCTCACCGGGGGCTCTCTCACTGTGTCTCACTCACTCACCTGTGTCTCTCTCTCTCTCCGACAGCCCCTACAGGCCCTACCCCTCTCCCCCTTCACCCTGGGCTGCTCCCTGCTCGCCACCCTCTCCCACCTCACCTGTGTCTCACTCACTCACCTGTGTCTCACTGTGTCTCACTCACTGTGTCTGTGTCTCTCTCCGACAGCCCCTACAGGCCCTACCCCTCTCCCCCTTCACGCTGGGCTGCTCCCTGCTCGCCACCCTCTCCCACCTCACCGGGGGCTCTCTGTGTCTCACTCACCTGTGTCTCACTCACTCACCTGTGTCTCACTCACCTGTGTCTCACTCACTCACTCACCTGTGTCTCTCCGACAGCCCCTACAGGCCCTACCCCTCTCCCACCTCACCTGTGTCTCACTCACTCACCTGTGTCTCTCTCTCTGTGTCTCTCTCTCCGACAGCCCCTACAGGCCCTACCCCTCTCCCCCTTCACGCTGGGCTGCTCCCTGCTCGCCACCCTCTCCCACCTCACCGGGGGCTCTCCGCACCGCGCCGCCGCCGCCGCCGCCCTGCTGCCACCTGGCCCTGCCGGCGGCGGCGGCGGCCCGCCGCTGGCGGGCCCACGGCCGCCGCCTGTACCCGCTGCACGCCCGGCGGGGCCGCTGCGGGCCCTGCGGCCTCCTGCGGCAGGCCCGGGGCGGGCGGGGCGCCGGCGGGGCCCTCGTGGCGGCGGCGGCGGCCAGGGTCACGGCGGCCGGGGCCTACGCCTCGGTGAGGATCCTCGGAGGAGGAGGCGGTGGAGGCAGTGGTGGAGGTGGAGGAGGCGGTGGAGGCGGTGGAGGCGGAGGCGGTGGAGGCGGTGGGACCGCCGGCGACGCCGTCAGGTTCTGGACGCCGCTGGTGATGTGCTACGCGCTGCTGGTGGTGCAGGCGGGAGGTGGGTGGGTTGGTGGGTGGAGGGGGGGGGGGTGCTGTAGTGTTGTGTTGTAGTGTGTGGTGTAGTGTGGTGTGTAGTGGTGGGTGTAGTGGGGTGTGTGTAGTGTGTGTGGTGTGTGTGGTGGTGGGTGTGGTGTGTGTGGTGTGTGTGGTGTGTGTTGTGTGGTGTGTAGTGTGGTGTGTAGTGTGGTGTGTGTGGTGGGTGTGGTGTGTGTGTGTGTAGTGTGTGGTGTGTGGAGGTGTGTGTGGTGTGTGGTGTGTGTGTGGGGTGGGTGAGTGAGTGAGTGAGTGGGTGAGTGAGTGAGTGGGTGAGTGAGTGAGTGGGTGGTGAGTGAGTGGGTGAGTGAATGACTGAGTGAGTGAGTGAATGACTGAGTGAATGACTGAATGAGTGAGTGGGTGAGTGAATGACTGAGTGGGTGATGGTGCAGGTGATGGAGGTCATGGTGGAGGTGATGATGGTGGAGGTGATGATGGTGGAGGTGATGATGGTGGAGGTGATGATGGTGGTGGAGGTGATGATGGTGGAGGTGGTGATGGTGGAGGTGGTGATGGTGGAGGTGATGATGATAGTGGAGGTGATGATGGTGGAGGTGATGGTGCAGGTGATGGAGGTGATGATGGTGGAGGTGATGATGGCGGAGGAGGTGATGATGGTGGAGGTGGTGATGGTGGAGGTGATGGTGCAGGTGATGGTGGTGGAGGTGATGATGATGGTGGAGGTGATGATGGTGGAGGTGATGGTGCAGGTGATGGTGGTGGAGGTGATGGAGGTGATAGTGGAGGTGATGATGGTGGAGGTGATGATGGTGCAGGTGATGGAGGTGATGATGGTGGAGGTGATGATGATGGAGGTGACGATGATGGTGGAGGTGATGATGATGATGATGGAGTACCCCTACCACCCACCGCCTGTGTCCCCCTACCCACCACCTGTGTCCCCCTACCCACCACCTGTGTCCCCCTACCCACCACCTGTGTCCCCCTACCCACCACCTGTGTCCCCCTACCCACCGCCTGTGTCCCCCTACCCACCACCTGTGTCCCCCTACCCACCACCTGTGTCCCCCTACCCACCACCTGTGTCCCCCTGCCCACCGCCTGTGTCCCCCCTACCCACCACCTGTGTCCCCCTGCCCACCGCCTGTGTCACCCTACCCACCGCCTGTCTCACCCTACCCACCGCCTGTGTCCCCCCTACCCACCGCCTGTGTCCCCCTACCCACCACAGACGATGATGCTCCACCAGGACCGCCTCGCTCCGGACTGCCGGTGCCGGTGGGGCCCCTGGCGGTGAAGTTGGCCTCGCTGGGCATCGTGATACTCATGGTGGGAGACTGGACAGACCTCCTGCATCTACCCCTCGCTCTGCTGGGAGAACAGTGGTGCACCTACCACTCACCGCAGGTCCTCGTTAGTTAGCTAGTTAGTGGGAGTTAGCTAGTTAGTGGGAGTTAGTTAGTGGGAGTTAGTTAGTTAGTGGGAGTTAGCTAGTTAGTGGGAGTTAGCTAGTTAGTGGGAGTTAGCTAGTGGGAGTTAGCTAGTTAGTGGGAGTTAGCTAGTTAGTGGGAGTTAGTTAGTTAGTGGGAGTTAGCTAGTTAGTGGGAGTTAGCTAGTTAGTGGGAGTTAGCTAGTTAGTGGGGGTTAGCTAGTTAGTGGGGGTTAGTTAGTTAGTGGGAGTTAGCTAGTTAGTGGGAGTTAGAGACGGTGAAGTTGGCCTCGCTGGGCATCGTGATACTCATGGTGGGAGACTGGACAGACCTCCTGCATCTACCCCTCGCTCTGCTGGGAGAACAGTGGTGCACCTACCACTCACCGCAGGTCCTCGTTAGTTAACTAGTTAGTGGGAGTTAGCTAGTTAGTGGGGGTTAGCTAGTTAGTGGGAGTTAGTTAGTAGGAGTTAGTTAGTTAGTGGGAGTTAGCTAGTTAGTGGGAGTTAGTTAGTTAGTGGGAGTCAGTGACGGTGAAGTTGGCCTCGCTGGGCATCGTGATACTCATGGTGGGACACTGGACAGACCTCCTGCATCTACCCCTCGCTCTGCTGGGAGAACAGTGGTGCACCTACCACTCACCACAGGTCCTCGTTAGTTAGCTAGTTAGTGGGAGTTAGTTAGTTAGTGGGAGTTAGCTAGTGGGGGTTAGTTAGTGGGAGTTAGCTAGCTAGTGGGAGTTAGCTAGTTAGTGGGAGCTAGCTAGTGGGAGTTAGCTAGTTAGTGGGAGTTAGTTAGTAGGAGTTAGCTAGCTAGTGTGAGTTAGCTAGTTAGTGGGAGTTAGCTAGTTAGTGGGAGTTAGTGACGGTGAAGTTGGCCTCGCTGGGCATCGTGATACTCATGGTGGGAGACTGGACAGACCTCCTGCATCTACCCCTCGCTCTGCTGGGAGAACAGTGGTGCACCTACCACTCACCACAGGTCCTCGTTAGTTAGCTAGTTAGTGGGAGTTAGCTAGTTAGTGGGAGTTAGCTGGTTAGTGGGAGTTAGCTAGTTAGTGGGGGTTAGTTAGTTAGTGGGAGTTAGTTAGTTAGTGGGAGTTAGCTAGTTAGTGGGAGTTAGCTAGTTAGTGGGAGTTAGTTAGTTAGTGGGAGTTAGCTAGTTAGTGGGAGTTAGCTAGTTAGTGGGAGTTAGTTAGTTAGTGGGAGTTAGCTAGTTAGTGGGAGTTAGTTAGTTAGTGGGAGTTAGCTAGTTAGTGGGAGTTAGTTAGTGGGAGTTAGCTAGTTAGTGGGAGTTAGTTAGTTAGTGGGAGTTAGTTAGTGGGA
Source organism: Petromyzon marinus (assembly GCF_010993605.1). Taxonomy (NCBI): domain Eukaryota; kingdom Metazoa; phylum Chordata; class Hyperoartia; order Petromyzontiformes; family Petromyzontidae; genus Petromyzon; species Petromyzon marinus. The sequence goes on along the minus strand of NW_022639136.1, from coordinate 65,908 downwards.
GTTAGCTAGTTAGTGGGAGTTAGCTAGTTAGTGGGAGTTAGCTAGCTAGTGGGAGTTAGCTAGTTAATAGGAGTTAGTTAGTTAGTGGGAGTTAGCTAGTTAGTGGGAGTTAGTGACGGTGAAGTTGGCCTCGCTGGGCATCGTGATACTCATGGTGGGAGACTGGACAGACCTCCTGCATCTACCCCTCGCTCTGCTGGGAGAACAGTGGTGCACCTACCACTCACCACAGGTCCTCGTTAGTTAGCTAGTTAGTGGGAGTTAGCTAGTTAGTGGGAGTTAGCTAGCTAGTGGGGGTTAGCTAGTTAGTGGGAGTTAGTTAGTGGGAGTTAGCTAGTTAGTGGGAGTTAGTTAGTTAGTGGGAGTTAGCTAGTTAGTGGGAGTTAGTGACGGTGAAGTTGGCCTCGCTGGGCATCGTGATACTCATGGTGGGAGACTGGACAGACCTCCTGCATCTACCCCTCGCTCTGCTGGGCGAACAGTGGTGCACCTACCACTCACCGCAGGTCCTCGTTAGTTAGTTAGTTAGTGGGAGTTAGCTAGTTAGTGGGAGTTAGTTAGCTAGTGGGAGTTAGTGGGAGTTAGTTAGTTAGTAGGAGTTAGCTAGCTAGTGGGAGTTAGCTAGTTAGTGGGAGTTAGTTAGTGGGAGTTAGCTAGTTAGTGGGAGTTAGTTAGTTAGTGGGAGTTAGCTAGTTAGTGGGAGTTAGTGACGGTGAAGTTGGCCTCGCTGGGCATCGTGATACTCATGGTGGGACACTGGACAGACCTCCTGCATCTACCCCTCGCTCTGCTGGGAGAACAGTGGTGCACCTACCACTCACCACAGGTCCTCGTTAGTTAGCTAGTTAGTGGGAGTTAGTTAGTTAGTGGGGGTTAGCTAGTGGGGGTTAGTTAGTGGGGGTTAGTTAGTGGGAGTTAGTTAGTGGGAGTTAGTTAGTTAGTGGGAGTTAGTTAGTTAGTGGGAGTTAGATAGTTAGTGGGAGTTAGTTAGTTAGTGGGAGTTAGTTAGTGGGAGTTAGTTAGTTAGTGGGAGTTAGTTAGTGGGGGTTAGCTAGTTAGTGGGAGTTAGTTAGTGGGAGTTAGTTAGTTAGTGGGAGTTAGCTAGTTAGTGGGAGTTAGCTAGTTAGTGGGAGTTAGTTAGTTAGTGGGAGTTAGTTAGTAGGAGTTAGTTAGTTAGTGGGAGTTAGTTAGTTAGTTAGTGGGAGTTAGTGGGAGTTAGTTAGTTAGTGGGAGTTAGTTAGTTAGTGGGAGTTAGTTAGTTAGTGGGAGTTAGTTAGTTAGTTAGTGGGAGTTAGTGGGAGTTAGTTAGTTAGTGGGAGTTAGTTAGTGGGAGTTAGTTAGCTAGTTAGTGGGGGTTAGTTAGTGGGAGTTAGTTAGTGGGAATTAGTTAGTTAGTGGGAGTTAGTTAGTTAGTGGGAATTAGTTAGTGGGAGTTAGTTAGTTAGTTAGTAGGAGTTAGCTAGTTAGTGGGAGTTAGTTAGTGGGAGTTAGCTAGTTAGTGGGAGTTAGTGGGAGTTAGTTAGTGGGAGTTAGTTAGTTAGTGGGAGTTAGCTAGTTAGTGGGAGTTAGTTAGTTAGTGGGAGTTAGTTAGTGGGAGTTAGTTAGTTAGTGGGAGTTAGCTAGTTAGTGGGAGTTAGTTAGTGGGAGTTAGCTAGTTAGTGGGAGTTAGTTAGTTGGAGTTAGTTAGTTAGTGGGAGTTAGCTAGTTAGTGGGGGTTAGTTAGTTAGTTAGTGGGAGTTAGTTAGTTAGTGGGAGTTAGCTAGTTAGTGGGAGTTAGTTAGTTAGTTAGTGGGAGTTAGTTAGTTAGTGGGAGTTAGTTAGTTAGTGGGAGTTAGTTAGTTAGTGGGAGTTAGCTAGTTAGTGGGAGTTAGCTAGTTAGTGGGAGTTAGTTAGTGGGAGCTAGTTAGTTAGTGGGAGTTAGTTAGTGGGAGTTAGCTAGTTAGTAGGAGTTAGCTAGTTAGTGGGGGTTAGCTAGTTAGTGGGAGTTAGTTGGAGTTAGTTAGTGGGAGTTAGTTAGTAGGAGTTAGTTAGTGGGAGTTAGTGGGTGGGAATTAGCTAGTTAGTGGGTGGGAGTTAGTTAGTTAGTGGGAGTTAGCTAGTTAGTGGGAGTTAGTTAGTGGGAGTTAGTTAGTTAGTGGGAGTTAGTTAGTGGGAGTTAGTTAGTGGGAGTGAGTTAATTAGTGGGAGTTAGTTAGTTAGTGGGAGTTAGCTAGTTAGTGGGAGTTAGTTAGTTAGTGGGAGTTAGTTAGTAGGAGTTAGTTAGTGGGAGTTAGTGGGTGGGAATTAGCTAGTTAGTGGGAGTTAGTTAGTTAGTGGGAGTTAGTTAGTTAGTGGGAGTTAGTTGGTGGGAGTTAGTTAGTGGGAGTTAGTTAGTTAGTGGGAGTTAGCTAGTTAGGGGGAGTTAGCTAGTTACTGGGAGTTAGTTAGTGGGAGTTAGTTAGTGGGAGTTAGTTTGTGGGAGTTAGTTAGTGGGAGTTAGTTAGTGGGAGTTAGTTAGTGGGAGTTAGTTAGTGGGAGTTAGTGGGAGTTAGTTAGTGGGAGTTAGTTAGTGGGAGTTAGTTAGTGGGAGTTAGTTAGTGGGAGTTAGTTAGTTAGTTAGTGGGAGTTAGCTAGTGGGAGTTAGCTAGTGGGAGTTAGTTAGTGGGAGTTAGCTAGTGGGAGTTAGCTAGTTAGTGGGAGTTAGCTAGTTAGTGGGAGTTAGTTAGTGGGAGTTAGCTAGTTAGTGGGAGTTCGCTAGTTAGTGGGAGTTAGCTAGTTAGTAGGAGTTAGTTAGTTAGTGGGAGTTAGCTAGTTAGTGGGAGTTAGTTAGTAGGAGTTAGTTGGCTAGTGGGAGTTTGTTAGCTAGTGGGAGTTAGTTAGTTAGTGGGAGTTAGCTAGTGGGAGTTTGTTAGCTAGTGGGAGTTAGTTAGTTAGTGGGAGTTAGTTAGCTAGTGGGAGTTAGCTAGTTAGTGGGAGTTAGCTAGTGGGAGTTATTTAGTTAGTGAGAGTTAGCTATCTAGTGGGAGTTAGCTAGTTAGTGGGAGTTAGTTGGTGGGAGTTAGTTAGTTAGTGGGAGTTAGTTAGTGGGAGTTAGTTAGTGGGGGTGAGTTAGTTAGTGGGAGTTAGTTAGTAGGAGTTAGCTAGTTAGTAGGGGTGAGTTAGTTAGTGGGAGTTAGTTAGTGGGAGTTAGTTAGTAAGTAGGGTTGAGTAAGTTAGTGGGAGTTAGTTAGTGGGAGTTAGTTAGTAGGAGTTAGTAGGGGTGAGTTAGTTAGTAGGAGTTAGTTAGTGGGAGTTAGCTAGTAAGTAGGGGTGAGTAAGTTAGTGGGAGTTAGTTAGTGGGAGTTAGTTAGTAGGAGTTAGTTAGTTAGTAGGGGTGAGTTAGTAGGAGTTAGTAGGAGTTAGTTAGTAGGAGTTAGTTAGTAGCGGTGAGTTAGTAGGAGTTAGTTAGTTGGAGTTAGTTATTAGGGGTGAGTTAGTGGGAGTGAGTTGTGTGTGTACAGTGTAGTGTATAGTAGTATATAGTAGTGTAGTGTATAGTAGTGTAGTGTATAGTAGTGTAGTGTATAGTAGTGTAGTGTATAGTAGTGTAGTGTATAGTAGTGTAGTGTATAGTAGTGTAGTGTATAGTAGTGTAGTGTGTATAGTAGTGTATAGTAGTGTAGTGTATAGTAGTGTAGTGTATAGTAGTGTAGTGTGTATAGTAGACTGTTAGCTGGTCATTAAGCGGAGTGAGTGTACCGACAGTCAACAATGCAGATTGTAACATGGTGCTTAAACGGCCTCTCTCTCTCTCTGCCTCCCTGTCTGTCTTTCCTCCCTCCTTACCTCTTGGTAGACTTGTATATATGTATTTCTCCTGACCGTGTACCTCGTATTTTTCATTCTATCTATGCTGGTATGTGCAATCCAAAGGTTGAACACGAAATTGAACACTCTTCTGAAATTCGTGGTCCGCCAGGAAGTGTCTAACCGTGTTGTTGGCCTGACTGGATGTGCTTCACATAATGTTTTTTCAGGTTTGTTGAATTCTCGTCTCTTATCTTTTTGTTGTATTAACCGCCGTGATTTGTTCTTGACACCTGATGAAGATCGCTTGCGTTGTGATCGAAACGTCGTGATTGTTTTTACGTTTTAATATAACTTTATTGTATTTCTACGTACGTGACTTTACCGAAAAAAACAATGAGTAATTGTATGCAGTCACGAAAGCTTTAATACTTTATTAGTGTACCGACAGTCAACAATGCAGACTGTAACCTGGTCCTTAAACGGAGTGAGTGTACCGACAAACAACAATGCAGACTGTAACCTGGTCATTAAACGGAGTGAGTGTACCGACAGTCAACAGTGCAGACTGTAACCTGGTCATTAAACGGAGTGAGTGTACCGACAGTCAAAAGTGCAGACTGTAACCTGGTCATTAAACAGAGTGAGTGTACCGACAGTCAACAATGCAGACTGTAACCTGGTCATTAAACGAAGTGAGTGTACCGACAGTCAACAATGCAGACTGTAACCTGGTCATTAAACGGAGCGGGTGTACCGACAGTCAACAGTGCAGACTGTAACCTGGTCATTAATCGGAGTGAGTGTATCGACAGTCAACAATGCAGACTGTAACCTGGTCTATAAACGGAGCGAGTGTACCGGCAGTCAACAATGCAGACTGTAACATGGTCATTAAACGGAGCGAGTGTACCGACAGTCAACAAGGCAGACTGTAGCCTGGTCCTTAAACGGAGCGGGTGTACCAACAGTCAACAATGCAGACTGTAACCTGGTCATTAAACGGAGTGAGTGTACCGACAGTCAACAATGCAGACTGTAACCTGGTCATTAAACGGAGCGAGTGTACCGACAGTCAACAATGCAGACTGTAACCAGGTGATTAAACGGAGTGAGTGTACCGTCAGTCAACAATGCAGACTGTAGCCTGGTCATTAAACGGAGCGAGTGTACCGACAGTCAACAATGCAGACTGTAACCTGGTCATTAAACGGAGTGAGTGTACCGACAGTCAGCAATGCAGACTGTAACCTGGTCATTAAACGGAGTGAGTGTACCGACAGTCAACAATGCAGACTGTAACCTGGTCATTGAACGGAGTGAGTGTACCGGGCAGTCAACAATGCAGACTGTAACCTGGTCATTAAACGGAGTGTACCGACAGTCAACAGTGCAGACTGTAGCCTGGTCCTTAAACGGAGTGTACCGACAGTCAACAATGCAGACTGTAACCTGGTCCTTCAACGGAGTGAGTGTACCGACAGTCAACAATGCAGACTGTAGCCTGGTCATTAAACGGAGTGAGTGTACCGGCAGTCGGCAATGCAGACTGTAACCTGGTCATTAAACGGAGCGGGTGTACCGACAGTCAACAATGCAGACTGTAACCTGGTCATTAAACGGAGTGAGTGTACCGGCAGTCAACAATGCAGACTGTAACCTGGTCCTTAAACGGAGTGAGTGTACCGACAGTCAACAATGCAGACTGTAACCTGGTCCTTAAACGGAGTGAGTGTACCGACAGTCAGCAATGCAGACTGTAACCTGGTCCTTAAACGGAGTGAGTGTACCGACAGTCAACAATGCAGACTGTAGCCTGATCATTAAACGGAGTGAGTGTACCGACAGTCTACAATGCAGACTGTAGCCTGGTCCTTAAACGGAGTGAGTGTACCGACAGTCAACAATGCAGACTGTAGCCTGGTCATTAAACGGAGTGAGTGTACCGACAGTTTACAATGCAGACTGTAGCCTGGTCCTTAAACGGAGTGAGTGTACCGGCAGTCAACAATGCAGACTGTAACCTGGTCCTTAAACGGAGTGAGTGTACCGGCAGTCAACAATGCAGACTGTAGCCTGGTCCTTAAACGGAGTGAGTGTACCGACAGTCAACAATGCAGACTGTAACCTGGTCATTAAACGGAGTGAGTGTACTGGCAGTCGGCAATGCAGACTGTAACCTGGTGATTAAACGGAGCGAGTGTACCGACAGTCAACAATGCAGACTGTAACCTGGTCATTGAACGGAGTGAGTGTACCGACAGTCAACAATGCAGACTGTAACCTGGTCCTTAAACGGAGTGAGTGTACCGACAGTCAACAATGCAGACTGTAACCTGGTCATTAAACGGAGTGAGTGTACCGACAGTCAACAATGCAGACTGTAACCTGGTCATTGAACGGAGTGAGTGTACCGACAGTCAACAGTGCAGACTGTAACCTGGTCCTTAAACGGAGTGAGTGTACCGACAGTCAACAGTGCAGACTGTAGCCTGGTCCTTAAACGGAGTGAGTGTACCGACAGTCAACAATGCAGACTGCAACCTGGTCATTAAACGGAGTGAGTGTACCCGCAGTCAAGTGCAGACTGTAACCTGGTCATTAAACGGAGTGAGTGTACCGACAGTCAACAGTGCAGACTGTAACCTGGTCATTAAACGGAGTGAGTGTACTGACAGTCAACAATGCAGACTGTAACCTGGTCATTAAACGGAGTGAGTGTACCGACAGCCAACAATGCAGACTGTAACCTGGTCCTTAAACGGAGTGAGTGTACCGGCAGTCAACAGTGCAGACTGTAACCTGGTCATTAAACGGAGTGTACCGACAGTCAACTATGTAGACTGTAACCTGGTCATTAAACGGAGTGTACCGACAGTCAACTATGTAGACTGTAACCTGGTCATTAAGTTTGGTGAATGTGTAGTGACATCGCGGGATGTCACTGTGTAGTACCGGCCTTATAGGGCCACGCTGTAGCGGTATAGCGGTGTAGCGGTGTAACGACATCGTCACTACACCCACAGCGGTGTGGGTGCAGTACCGGCCTTAGAGGGCCACGCTGTAGCGGTGTAGCGGTGTAGCGGTGTAGCGGCATCGTCACTACAACCACAGCGGTGTGGGTGCAGTACCGGCCTTAGAGGGCCACGCTGTAGCGGTGTAGCGACATCGGTACTACCCCCTCCCTACCTTTCATCATGCTAAGTCCGCCTATTAAAATGCAAATTTTTTAATGCTAATTCCTTTGTCAAGGCACCTTAATTTCTCTCACACAGCTTAAAGGTCCGCGGTTCTGAGCTTGTGGCTGTGTTTCACTCCGGCGCTGTCCTCTGGACAGTCCGGTCCCCTTCCACCTGATGAAGGCCGCTTGTGTTGTGGCCGAAACGTCTCGTGAATATTGTTTTTTATTTTTTTAACCTACGTGACTTTACCGAACAGAACCGAAGATTACGATGCCTTCAATGTTGACCAACCTATTACTAAGCATTGCAACTGGTCTAGTTGCGTCAGTAGCTGGTGTAGTTACGCTGTAACCGGTCTGGAGAGCCTGGTGATCAATTCTAGATTTGAAGCTTTCGTGACTGCTGGGATCCATACTCTTTGGTTCTATTGGGTAAAGTCACCACGTAGGTAAAAAATAAAATAACAAAAATCACACGACGTTTCGGCCACAACACAAGCGGCCTTCATCAGGTGAAGGGACGAGACTGTCTGGAGGACAGCGCTGGAGTGAAAAAAGCCACGCTCAGATCACGACCTTTAAGCTGTGTGAGAAGAATGGTGATCACCACCACGGGCTGTTATTCTGTCAAGAGGGAGTCGCGCTGAAGTGTTGGTGGTAAATAAAGGCGGTGCCTCCAAGTGAACTTCCTGTGACTCAGTTGAACACCACTACACTACTATGAACTGCACCATTATAAACCGAGTCTCTGCTACACCCCGAATCTCTACTACACCCTGAGTTTCTACTAGACCCTGAGTCTCTACTACACCCTGAGTCTCTACTACACCCTGAGTCTCTACTACACCCTGAGTCACCCTGAGTCTCTACTACACCGAGTCTCTACTACACCCTGAGTCACCCTGAGTCTCTACTAGACCCCGAGTCTCTACTACACCCTGAGTCTCTACTAGACCCTGAGTCTCTACTACACCCCGAGTCTTTACTACACCCTGAGACTCTACTACACCCTGAGTCTCTACACCCTGAGTCTCTACTAGACCCCGAGTCTCTACGAGACCCTGAGTCTCTACTACACCTGGAGTCACTACTAGACCCTGAGTCTCTACTACACCCTGAGTCTCTATTACACCCCGAGTCTCTACTACACCCTGAGTTTCTACTACACCCCGAGTCTCTACTACACCCCGAGTCTCTACTACACCCTGAGTCTCTACTACACCCCGAGTCTCTGCTACACCCTGAGTCTCTACTACACCCCGAGTTTCTACTACACCCTGAGTCTCTACTACACCCTGAGTCTCTACTACACCCCGAGTCTCTGCTACACCCCGAGTCTCTACTACACCCCGAGTCTCTACTACACCCTGAGTCTCTACTAGACCCTGAGTCTCTACTACACCCTGAGTCTCTGCTACACCCTGAGTCTCTGCTACACCCCGAGTCTCTGCTACACCCCGAGTCTCTACTACACCCTGAGTCTCTACTACACCCCGAGTCTCTACCAGACAGGAATCTCCAGACGCAGTTAACAAAAGGGATCAGTGTCTCTGGTATTCAGTAACGTCGTGGTTTTATTATTCAGACGGCGGCATCATCACTGAAGTTTACAGTGGCACGCGAAAATAAACAGCGACAAAACTACGCACGGCACCTCACTTAGATCCCTCCTGGCCAGGGAGACCCCTAGTCTCTAGTCCCCGAGTCTAGAGACTCAAGGAGACCGGGTCTCAGGGTCTAGAGACTCAGAGAGACGAGGTCTCAGGGTCTAGAGAGTCAGGGAGACCGTGTCTCAGGGTCTAGAGACTCGGAGACCAGGTCTCAGGGTCTAGAGACTAAGGGAGACCGTGTCTCAAGGTCTAGAGACTCTAAACCCCGAGTCTCTAGACCCCGAGTCTCTAGACCTTGATTCTCAAGACCCCGAGTCTCTACACCCCGAGTCTCAAGACCCCGAGTCTCTAGACCCCGAGTCTCTAGACCCCTAGTCTCTAAACCACGAGTCTAGAGACTCAAGGAGACCGGGTCTCAGGGTCTAGAGACTCAGAGAGACCAGGTCTCAGGGTCTAGAGACTCAGGGAGACCGTGTCTCAAGGTCTAGAGACTCTAAACCCCGAGTCTCTAGACCTTGAGTCTCTAGACCTTGAGTCTCTACACCCCGAGTCTCTACACCCCGAGTCTCTAGACCCCGAGTCTCTAGACCCCGAGTCTCTAGACCCCGGAGTCTCTAGACCCCGAGTCTCTAGACCCCGAGTATCTAGACCCCGAGTATCTAGACCCCGAGTCTCTAGCCCCCGAGTCTCTACACCCCGAGTCTCTACTACACCCTGAGTCTCTGCTACACCCCGAGTCTCTGCTACACCCTGAGTCTCTGCTACACCCTGAGTCTCTAGACCGAGTCTCTAGACCCCGAGTCTCAAGACCGAGTCTCAAGACCCCGAGTCTCTACACCCCGAGTCTCTAGACCCCGAGTCTCTAGACCCCGAGTCTCTAGACCCCGAGTCTCTAGAGACCCCGAGTCTCTAGACCCCGAGTCTCAAGACCCCGAGTCTCTAGACCCCGAATCTCCAGACCCCGAGTCTCCAGACCCCGAGTCTCTACACCCCGAGTCTCTACACCCTGAGTCTCTAGACCCCGAGTCTCCAGAACCCGAGTCTCTACACCCTGAGTCTAGAGACTCAGGGAGACCGGGTCTCAGGGTTTAGAGACTCAGGGAGACCGGGTCACAGGGTCTAGAGACTCAGACACCGTGTCTCAGGATCTAAAGACTCAGGGAGACCGGGTCTCAGGGTCCAGAAACTAGGAGAGCGTGTCTCAGGGTTTAAAGACTCAGGGAGACTGTGTCTCAGGGTCTAGAGACTCAAGGAGACCGGGTCTCAGGGTTTAGAGACTCAGGGAGACCGGGTCTCAGGGTCTAGAGACTCGGGGTCTAGAGACTCGGAGACCGGGTCTCAGGGTCTAGAGACTCGGGTATTAAGAGGCTTGGGGTGTAGAGACTCGGGGTGTAGAGACTCGGGGTTTAGAGTCTCTCGACCCTGAGACCCGGTCTCCCTGAGTCTCTAGACTCTGAGACTCGGTCTCCCTGAGTCTCTAGACCCAAGAGACCCAGTCTCCACAAGTCTCCGGTGAACAAAGGGATCAGTGTTTCTCGCGAGTCAGGGATCGAACCCACGACCTCCTGTAGACCAGGCAAGGTGGTCAACATCTACCACGACCTCCTGTAGACCAGGCTTGGTGGTCAACGTCTACCACGACCTCCTGTATACCAGGCGAGGTGGTCAACATCTACCACGACCTCCTGCAGACCAGGCGAGGTGGTCAACGTCTAACACGACCTCCTGTAGACCAGGCGAGGTGGTCAACATCTACCACGACCTCCTGTAGACCAGGCGAGGTGGTCAACATCTACCACGACCTCCTGTAGACCAGGCGAGGTGGTCAACGTCTACCACGACCTCCTGTAGACCAGGCGAGGTGGTCAACATCTACCACAACCTCCTGTAGACCAGGCGAGGTGGTCAACGTCTACCACGACCTCCTGTAGACCAGGAGAGGTGGTCAACGTCTACCACGACCTCCTGTAGACCTAGCGAGGTGGTCAACATCTACCACGACCTCCTGTAGACCAGGCGAGGTGGTCACATGACCTTGGCCAGCCAGGTCTACCGACGGCGAGAATCAACGTAGCTGTGACACAACAAACACAACAACACTACCGGCGCACAACCACACAGCCACCGGTAATTGTGTGTGGGAAGATACGAATCAACGGCATTGGACAACGCCGTGTGTGTGTGTAGTGTGTGTGTGGTGTGTGTGTGTACTGTGTGTGTGTGTACTGTGTGTGTGTAGTGTGTGTGTGGTGTGTACTGTGTGTGTGTACTGTGTGTGTGTACTGTGTGTGTGTGTACTGTGTGTGTGTAGTGTGTGTGTGGTGTGTACTGTGTGTGTGTGTACTGTGTGTGTGTACTGTGTGTGTGTGTACTGTGTGTGTAGTGTGTGTGTGGTGTGTACTGTGTGTGTGTGTACTGTGTGTGTGTACTGTGTGTGTGTACTGTGTGTGTGTGTACTGTGTGTGTAGTGTGTGTGTGGTGTGTACTGTGTGTGTGTGTACTGTGTGTGTGTACTGTGTGTGTGTAGTGTGTGTGTGTACTCTGTATGTGTGTGTACTGTGTGTGGGTACTGTGTGTGTGTACTCTGTATGTGTGTGTACTGTGTGTGTGTGTACTGTGTGTGTAGTGTGTGTGTGTACTGTGTGTGTGTGTAGTGTGTGTACTGTGTGTGTGTACTGTGTGTGTGTATTGTGTGTGTGTACTGAGTGTACTGTGTGTATAATGAGTGTACTGAGTGTGTGTACTGTGCGTGTACTATGTGTGAGTGTACTGAGTGTACTGAGTGTGTCTGTGTATACTGAGTGTACTAAGTGTGTGTACTGAGTGTGTGTACTGAGTGTGTGTACTGTGTGTGTACTGAGTGTGTGTGTACTGTGTGTGTATTGTGTGTGTACTGAGTGTACTGTGTGTATAATGAGTGTACTGAGTGTGTGTACTGTGTGTGTACTATGTGTGAGTGTACTGAGTGTGTGTACTGTGTGTGTACTGAGTGCGTGTACTGTGTGAGTGTACTGAGTGTGTGTACTATGTGAGAGTGTACTGAGTGTGTGTACTATGTGAGAGTGTACTGAGTGTGTGTACTGTGTGTGTACTGTGTGTGTGTGTACTATGTGAGAGTGTACTGTGTGAGTGTACTGAGTGTGTGTACTGTGTGAGTGTACTGAGTGTGTGTACTGAGTGTGTGTAGTGTGTGTGTACTGTGTGAGTGTACTGAGTGTGTGTACTGTGTGAGTGTACTGAGTGTGTGTACTGTGAGTGTACTGAGTGTGTGTACTGTGTGAGTGTACTGTGTGTGTACTGTGTGTGTACTGAGTGTGTGTACTGTGTGAGTGTACTGTGTGAGTGTACTGTGTGTGTACTGAGTGTGTGTACTGTGTGAGTGTACTGAGTGTGTGTACTGAGAGTGTACTGTGTGTGTGTACTATGTGAGAGTGTACTGTGTGTGTGTGTACTGTGTGTGTACTGAGAGTGTACTGTGTGTATAATGAGTGTACTGATTGTGTGTACTGAGAGTATACTGAGTGTGTACTGAGTGTGTGTACTGAGTGTGTGTACTGTGTGTGTACTGTGTGAGTGTACTGTGTGTGTACTGAGTGTGTGTACTGTGTGAGTGTACTGTGAGTGTACTGTGTGTGTACTGTGTGTGAGTGTACTGTGTGTGTACTGTGTGTGTGTAGTGTGTGAGTGTACTGAGTGTGTGTACTGTGAGTGTACTGAGTGTGTGTACTGTGTGAGTGTACTGTGTGTGTACTGTGTGTGTACTGTGTGTGTACTGAGTGTGTGTACTGTGTGTGTACTGTGTGAGTGTACTGTGTGAGTGTACTGTGTGTGTACTGAGTGTGTGTACTGTGTGAGTGTACTGTGTGTGTACTGTGTGTGTGTATACTATGTGTGTGTGTACTGTGTGTGTGTAGTGTGTGAGTGTACTGAGTGTGCGTACTATGTGAGAGTGTACTGAGTGTGTGTACTGAGTGTGTACTGAGTGTGTGTACTGTGTGTGTACTGAGTGTGTGTACTGTGTGTGTGTACTATGTGAGTGTACTGAGTGTGTGTACTGAGTGTGTACTGAGTGTGTACTGAGTGTGCGTACTATGTGAGAGTGTACTGAGTGTGTGTACTGAGTGTGTACTGAGTGTGTGTACTGTGTGTGTACTGAGTGTGTGTACTATGTGAGTGTACTGAGTGTGTGTACTGAGTGTGTACTGAGTGTGCGTACTATGTGAGAGTGTACTGAGTGTGTGTACTGAGTGTGTACTGAGTGTGTGTACTGTGTGTGTACTGAGTGTGTGTACTGTGTGTGTGTACTATGTGAGTGTACTGAGTGTGTGTACTGAGTGTGTACTGAGTGTGCGCTGTGAGTCTCAGTCCCAGGACTCTTCCTCACCACCACCACCAGCAGCAGCAGCAGCAGCAGCTGGTGGTGGTGGTGGTGAGTTCATGGCGTGGAGAGAGGAAGGACGCATCCAACCAGAGCCCTGTACACACACAGTACACACAGTTACACACACACACAGTTACACACACACACAGTACACACAGTTACACACACACAGACACACACAGTACACAGTTACACACAGTTACACACAGTTACACACACAGTTACACACATACAGTACACACAGTTACACACACACACAGTACACACACACAGTTACACACACACAGTTACACACACACAGTACACACACACAGTACACACAGTTACACACACACAGTACACAGTTACACACAGTTACACACACAGTTACACACACACAGTACACACAGTTACACACACACACAGTACACACAGTTACACACACACAGTACACACAGTTACACACACAGTTACACACACACAGTACACACAGTTACACACACACACAGTACACACAGTGACACAGTCACACACACACAGTACACACACAGTTACACACAGATAGACACACACAGTACACACAGACACACACAGTACACACAGTTACACACACACAGTTACACACAGTACACAGTTACACACACACAGTACACACACACAGTACACACAGTTACACACAGATAGACACAGATAGACACACACAGTACACACACACACAGTACACACACAGTTACACACACACAGTACACACAGTTACACACACACAGTACACACAGTTACACACACACAGTACACAGTTACACACACAGTACACACAGTTACACACACAGTACACACAGTTACACACACACAGTACACACAGTTACACACAGTTACACACACACAGACACACACAAAGTTACACACACAGTAACACACACACACAGTTACACAGTGACACACAGTGACACACACAGTTACACACACACAGTTACATACACACAGTTACACACACACAGTACACACAGTTACACACACACACAGTACACACACAGTTACACAACAACAACCGCCATTCGCCACTAAGTGGCGGTGACGTCACCACGACGCTTGTGCCAGGCTATGTGCACCCTGAGGCCACGTGAAGTGTCGAACGCTCGCTGGCAGGAGGTCACGGGGCAGACCCAGGTGCCACGGGTCGACTGACTGAGATGACTGGCTGATGCACCACCTGTGCCCCCTACTGTGCCAACCTGCTGTGCTTTAGCCACCCGGCGCTCCGCTCGTTGTTGTGAGCGTCGCTCCTCCGCCCTCCGTTGTTGTTGGAGGGCGACTGCCTCCAACTGCCCAGTAGCATCCTTCACGAGCCTCCTCCACAGAGGCCGATCTTGACACCGCTGGTACCAGTCATCGGCAAGTCCACTCAGCTCCACGTCCTCCTGTACCACATCACTCCATCTCTTCTCTAGCCCATGCCGCACCCGCTTAGCCCCCTCAATCCGGCCAAACAAAAGCTGTTTCGGCATGCGGTGGCTGGGCATGCGGGCTACATGACCCAGCCATCGCAGCCTTGCCCTGCCGGAGGAGCTCACCGATGGGACCCTTGCCCAGATCTTTCAAGGATTTGTGAGCTCCTCACACAATCCAGTCTGGTTAAACCCAAGGATGGATCGTAGGCAGGCCAGCCTAAATGTTTCTAACCGGCGAAGATGTTGCCATTAGGGGGGTCCACGTTTCAGCAAGCGTAGAGAAGGGAGGGAATGACCGTGGCCGAGAAGACCTGAAGCTTAGTGCGGAGCGACAGACCAGGTAGCTTCCACACAGCGTTACGCAACCGATGAAAAGATATTGCCGCTCGACTGATTCGGAGTGAGACCTCTGCTGTTAAACTGGAGCCGGTCATAAGCACACTGCCCAGGTATGGGAAACTCTCCACTCTCTCCACAACTGCCCCATCACCGATTGGGAGTTGCGGGGGTGGAGTGTCCGATGGTACAAAATACCCAGGCAGGTGCTTAGTTTTGGTGGGGCTGATGGTAAGGCCCCATCTCTTAGTGGCATGCTCCAGTCTCAGCAGCAGTGTCTCCAACTCCTCCTCTGAATGAGCAGCTATTACCAAATCATCAGCATACATAACGTGGTTGAGCAATAGGGAGCCATCCCTTGACCGCACCCGGGCATCGATCAGCCTCCCATTATATCTGTACCAAATGGAGATTCCCCCGGTACAGCTATTGAAGGCTTCACGAACTACGTGGTCAAAATAGATGTTAAATAATGTGGGAGTCAGAGGACATCCCTGTCACACCCCAAGGCTAACAGGAAATGGCTCTGACTCCCGGCCACGTAGTTTTACCCGGGCCCGCTCACCATCATGAAGGTCCTTAATGATCGTGAGCAGAGGGTCAGGTACTCCAAAAGCACGAAGAACAACCCAGAGCCCATGCCTACTGATGGTATCATAGGCCTTGACCAGGTCAATAAAGCAGAGATGTAGGTCTTGTTGGAATTCCCTACACCTATGCTGTAGCAGACAGACAGAAAATATGGCATCTGTGCAGGACCGCCCTTCCCTGAAACCGCATTGGGGCTCCGCAAGTCTCTCCTCAGCGTGCCTGGCAAGGCGATGCTGAATAATCCTTGCCAGGACCTTTCCCGGCCTCACACTGAGGAGTGAGATGCCCCTGTAGTTGTTACAGTCTGTGCGGTCCCCCTTCTTAAAGAGGGGGACCACCAGGGCATCCTTCCAATCCTGCGGAACCCGTCCAGTGGTCCAGACCGTTGTTATGATGTCATGTAGGGCAGTCTGTGCACAAACGCCACCCTCCCTCTATGTGTGTGTGTCTGTGTAACTGTGTGTGTGTTTCTGTGTGTGTTTCTGTGTGTGTGTCTGTGTGTGTCACTGTCTGTGTGTCTGTGTATGTGTATCTGTGTGTAACTGTGTGTTTCTGCGTGTGTTTCTGTGTCTCTGTGTGTCTATGTGTCACTGTGTGTGTCTGTGTATGTGTCTATCTATGTGTAACTGTGTGTGTGTTTCTGTGTGTGTGTCTGTGTATCTGTGTGTATGTGTCTGTGTGTCTGTGTCTATATGTAACTGTGTGTTTCTGTGTGTATGTCTGTGTGTCTCTGTATGTCTGTGTGTGTCTGTGTGTCTGTGTATGTGTCTACCTATGTGTAACTGTGTGTGTGTTTCTGTGTGTGTGTGTGTATCTGTGTGTATGTGTCTGTGTGTGTGTGTATGTGTCTATCTATGTGTAACTGTGTGTGTGTTTCTGTGTGTGTGTCTGTGTAAATCTACGTGTAACTGTGTGTGTCTAACTATGTGTGTGTATCTGTGTGTGTGTATCTGTGTGTATGTGTCTGTGTATGTGTCTATCTATGTGTAACTGTGTGTTTCTGTGTGTGTGCCTGTGTCTCTGTATGTGTGTCTGTGTATGTGTCTACCTAGGTGTAACTGTGTGTGTGTCTGTGTGTCTCTGTGTGTTTGTGTAAATCTACGTGTAACTGTGTGTCTAACTATGTGTGTGTGTATCTGTGTGTGTGTCTGTGTCTATGTATCCATGTGTGTGTCACTGTGTGTGTGTGCGTGTCTGTGTGTCACTGTGTGTTTGTCACTGTGTGTGTAACTGTGTGTGTGTAACTGTGTGTTTGTCACTGTGTGTGTCACTGTGTGTGTCTCTGTGTGTGTCTGTGTGTGTCACTGTGTGTGTCACTGTGTGTGTCACACTGTGTGTGTCACACTGTGTGTCACTGTGTGTGTCACTGTGTGTGTCACTGTGTGTGTGTGGGGAGCGGTAGTGTAGCGGTTAGCGCGCTGCGCTATGAACCTGGCGACCCGGGTTCGATTCCCGCTCACGGCCAACACCAGTGACGATTATCTGAACCGGTCCCGGGCCTCCCCTAGGTCGACTCAGCCTCAAATGAGTACCTGGTGCGGTGTGTAAATATCGCCACTAGGGAGACAAAGGCGGTCGGGCGTGGTGCTGGCCACCCACCCCCTCGTGTACCGTTCCGGCCTTCATAGGTGCTCGCTAACAGCACTTGCCCCTACAGTCTGTTAAGGCTATATGGGGGATCTTTGTCTTTGTCTTTGTGTCACACTGTGTGTCACTGTTACTGTGTGTGTCACTGTGTGTGTCACTGTGTGTGTCACTGTGTGTCACACTGTGTGTGTGTGTCACTGTGTGTGTCACTGTGTGTGTCACTGTGTGTGTAACTGTGTGTGTGTGTAACTGTGTGTGTGTGTCACTGTGTGTGTCATTGTGTGTGTCACTGTGTGTGTGTGTCACTGTGTGTGTGTCACTGTGTGTATCACTGTGTGTGTATCACTGTGTGTGTATCACTGTGTGTGTGTCACTGTGTGTGTCACTGTGTGTGTGTCACTGTGTGTGTCACTGTGTGTGTCACTGTGTGTGTGTCACTGTGTGTGTGTCACTGTGTGTGTCACTGTGTGTGTGTGTCACTGTGTGTGTCACTGTGTGTACACTGTGTGTGTGTACACTGTGTGTGTGTACACTGTGTGTGTCACTGTGTGTGTCACTGTGTGTGTGTCACTGTGTGTGTCACTGTGTGTGTCACTGTGTGTGTGTCACTGTGTGTGTCACTGTGTGTGTCACTGTGTCACTGTGTGTGTCACTGTGTGTGTGTCACTGTGTGTGTGTCACTGTGTGTGTCACTGTGTGTGTGTGTCACTGTGTGTGTCACTGTGTGTACACTGTGTGTGTGTACACTGTGTGTGTGTACACTGTGTGTGTGTACACTGTGTGTGTGTACACTGTGTGTCACTGTGTGTGTCACTGTGTGTGTCACTGTGTGTGTCACTGTGTGTGTGTCACTGTGTGTGTCACTGTGTGTGTCACTGTGTGTGTGTCACTGTGTGTGTGTGTGTGTCACTGTGTGTGTGTCACTGTGTGTGTCACTGTGTGTGTCACTGTGTGTGTCACTGTGTGTGTGTGTCACTGTGTGTGTCACTGTGTGTGTGTCACTGTGTGTGTCACTGTGTGTCTCACTGTGTGTGTCACTGTGTGTGTCACTGTGTGTGTCACTGTGTGTGTGTGTCACTGTGTGTGTCACTGTGTGTGTCACTGTGTGTGTGTCACTGTGTGTGTGTCACTGTGTGTGTGTCACTGTGTGTGTCACTGTGTGTGTCACTGTGTGTGTGTGTCACTGTGTGTCACTGTGTGTGTCACTGTGTGTGTCACTGTGTGTGTGTCACTGTGTGTGTCACTGTCTGTGTGTCACTGTCTGTGTGTCACTGTGTGTGTGTGTCACTGTGTGTGTGTCACTGTGTGTGTCACTGTGTGTGTCACTGTGTGTGTGTCACTGTGTGTGTGTCACTGTGTGTGTGTCACTGTGTGTGTGTGTCACTGTGTGTGTCACTGTGTGTGTCACTGTGTGTGTGTCACTGTGTGTGTCACTGTGTGTGTGTCACTGTGTGTGTGTCACTGTGTGTGTGTCACTGTGTGTGTGTGTCACTGTGTGTGTGTGTCACTGTGTGTGTGTCACTGTGTGTGTGTCACTGTGTGTGTGTCACTGTGTGTGTGTCACTGTGTGTGTGTCACTGTGTGTGTCACTGTGTGTGTGTCACTGTGTGTGTCACTGTGTGTGTGTCACTGTGTGTGTCACTGTGTGAGTGTCACTGTGTGTGTGTCACTGTGTGTGTCACTGTGTGTGTGTCACTGTGTGTGTGTCACTGTGTGTGTGTCACTGTGTGTGTCACTGTGTGTGTGTGTCACTGTGTGTGTGTGTCACTGTGTGTGTGTCACTGTGTGTGTGTCACTGTGTGTGTCACTGTGTGTGTCACTGTGTGTGTGTCACTGTGTGTGTGTCACTGTGTGTGTGTCACTGTGTGTGTGTCACTGTGTGTGTGTCACTGTGTGTGTCACTGTGTGTGTGTCACTGTGTGTGTGTGTCACTGTGTGTGTGTCACTGTGTATGTCACTGTGTGTGTCACTGTGTGTGTGTCACTGTGTGTGTGTCACTGTGTGAGTGTCACTGTGTGTGTGTCACTGTGTGTGTGTCACTGTGTGTGTCACTGTGTGTGTGTCACTGTGTGTGTGTGTCACTGTGTGTGTGTCACTGTGTATGTCACTGTGTGTGTCACTGTGTGTGTGTCACTGTGTGTGTGTCACTGTGTGTGTGTCACTGTGTGTGTGTCACTGTGTGAGTGTCACTGTGTGTGTGTCACTGTGTGTGTGTCACTGTGTGTGTCACTGTGTGTGTGTCACTGTGTGTGTCACTGTGTGTGTGTCACTGTGTGTGTGTCACTGTGTGTGTCACTGTGTGTGTGTCACTGTGTGTGTGTGTCACTGTGTGTGTGTGACTGTGTGTGTCACTGTGTGTGTGTCACTGTGTGTGTGTCACTGTGTGTGTGTCACTGTGTGTGTGTGTCACTGTGTGTGTGTCACTGTGTATGTCACTGTGTGTGTCACTGTGTGTGTGTCACTGTGTGTGTGTCACTGTGTGTGTGTCACTGTGTGTGTGTCACTGTGTGTGTGTCACTGTGTGTGTGTCACTGTGTGTGTCACTGTGTGTGTGTCACTGTGTGTGTGTCACTGTGTGTGTGTCACTGTGTATGTCACTGTGTGTGTCACTGTGTGTGTCACTGTGTGTGTGTCACTGTGTGAGTGTCACTGTGTGTGTGTCACTGTGTGTGTGTCACTGTGTGTGTCACTGTGTGTGTGTCACTGTGTGTGTGTGTCACTGTGTGTGTGTCACTGTGTGTGTGTCACTGTGTGTGTCACTGTGTGTGTGTCACTATGTGTGTCACTGTGTGTGTGTCACTGTGTGTGTGTCACTGTGTGTGTCACTGTGTGTGTCACACTGTGTGTGTGTGTGTCACTGTGCGTGTCACTGTGTGTGTCACTGTGTGTGTGTCACTGTGTGTGTGTCACTGTGTGTGTCACTGTGTGTGTGTCACTGTGTGTGTCACTGTGTGTGTCACTGTGTGTGTGTGTGTCACTGTGTCCGGCAAAACAACCCCCTACCTCCTCGCGGTGCCGGACGGGCAACTCTGTCGTGGACAGTGCTGTGGGGGGAGTTCCAATTTTGATTGGCTCCTCCCCTCATGGCGTCTGTGTCCACCACAGGGGCTAAACGGGGGCTCTGGACGGGTGCGAGGGGCTGGTAACCCCTCCACCTTCAATTAATTACCACAAAACCACGAATTAAAGTGAAATATGTAACAACTAAGCTTGTGCCGGAGGCCCCGGGGGGCCAGGCGTCTATGACGTCTCCTGGCCAAACCCCAATTGGCGGAGCCAGGAGATTGAATACCTACCCTCGGGGCTACTCCAGAAACAACGAAAAGCCACTACGGGTGGCCACGTGGAATGTTCGAACGCTCACTGCAGAGGAGAGGCTGCCACTCCTCTGTCGGGAGCTGGACCGGTACCGCCTGGATCTATGCGGCATTCAGGAGGTCCGGTGGACCGGCTCTGGCTCCTGCCACCATGAGGGGTGGACAGTCCTCTACTCGGGGCAGCAGACTGCCAAACAACAGGGTGTGGGTCTTCTTTTGAACAAAAGAATGAAGGGGGCGTGGGAGCGTGGCGGTGAGGTGTGGGAAGCTGTAAGCCCCAGGCTACTTTGGGCTCGCCTTCCCATCAACCGGAGGCGAGGAATGGTGGTCGTGGTTACTTATGCCCCCACCGAAGATGAACATCCGTGGAGGGATGCAGGCAAAGCCGATGAGTCAGATGCCTTCTATGACCTCCTGTCACAGGTGCTGGCTAAAGTGGCCCCTCGGGATAGAGTCATCATGTTGGGTGACTTCAATGCCCGAGTTGGTCATGATACTGGCACCTGGTCTGGAGTGATTGGAGGGCATGGGCCAGATCAGCTCAATAACAACGGTAGGAGGCTGCTAGATTTTTGTGCATCCCATGGGCTTGTTATTACCAACACGCTGTTCCGGCATCGGCGCATCCACACAACATCATGGATGCATGCCGGGTCCAAGCAAGAACATCTGCTGGACTACATAGTGACGGACCAGCGAATGCGAGCCCATGTCCTTGACACCAGGACCTACCGTGGAGCTGATCTGCCCTCTGACCATCGACTAGTCATCTGTAAGATGCGCCTGCCATTCTTCCACTCCGGTGGTGGGTGTACACCCAGGACCCCATTCCAACCTAAAGTGGCCTGGTCTCAGTTATCTGATGAAAGTTGCAAGCGAGAATTTCATCATCGCTTGCGGCTGGGATTGGCATCGTCCCCGACTCCTCCTGATGTCGAGGGTAAATGGGCGAGGTTTAGGACTGTGACTCATGCAGCTGCAATGGCTGCTTTGGGTACGCGGTCCAGACCTCCCCAGAGACCCTGGCTGACAGAGGAGGTGTTCAGGATGGTTGAGAAAAAGCGACAGGCCCACTGTCATCGGCTACAGAATCCCACGTCAGAGAATGAGGAGGCTTACCGCAGCCTTCGCTCGGAGGTTCGGAGAGCCGTGAGGCGCTGCAAGGATGGGTGGTGGTCGCGGGTTGCTGAGGAGATGGAGTCTGCCTCAGTGGCCCGTGACCACAAATCTCTATTTAACTCCATCAAAAAAGTAACCTGCAGCGCCACACCTATTACCATCATTAGGGGAAAAAACGGTGATCCAATTTCCGACCCCCAGGAACAGGTTCGCAGATTTGCTGAGCATTTCTGTGAGGTCCTGGGGGAGGGAAAATCCCTCAGCCAGGAAAACATCGTGGCACAAAGTGAGGATGACCCTGCTGAGGCTGCGGTGCCTCAAATATTGGATGAAGTCACCCCCTGTGAGTGGCTGGCTGAGGTGCCATCTGCTGAGGAAGTATTGAAGGCGATCCGGAGTCTGAGACCAGGAAAGGCAGCGGGCAGAGATGATCTCCCAAGCGAAATGCTGAGGGAGGGTGGCGTTTGTGCACAGACTGCCCTATATGACATCATAACAACAGTCTGGACCACTGGACGGGTTCCGCAGGATTGGAAGGATGCCCTGGTGGTCCCCCTTTTTAAGAAGGGGGACCGCACAGACTGTAACAACTACAGGGGCATCTCACTCCTCAGTGTGCCGGGAAAGGTCCTGGCAAGGATTATTCAGCATCGCCTTGCCAGGCACGCTGAGGAGAGGCTTGCGGAGCCCCAATGCGGTTTCAGGAAAGGGCGGTCCTGCACAGATGCCATATTTTCTGTCCGTCTCCTACAGCAGAGGTGTAGGGAATTCCAACAAGACCTACATCTCTGCTTTATTGACCTGGTCAAGGCCTATGATACCATCAGTAGGCCTGGGCTCTGGGTCGTTCTTCGTGCTTTTGGAGTACCTGACCCTCTGCTCACGATCATTAAGGACCTTCATGATGGTGAGCGGGCCCGGGTAAAAACTACGTGGCCGGGAGTCAGAGCCATTCCCTGTACACCTTGGGGTGCGACAGGGATGTCCTCTGGCTCCCACATTATTTAACATCTATTTTGACCACGTAGTTCGTGAAGCCTTCAATTGCTGTACCGGGGGAATCTCCATATGGTACAGATATAATGGGAGGCTAATCGATGCCCGGGTGCGGTCAAGGGATGGCTCCCTATTGCTCAACCACGTTATGTATGCTGATGACTTGGTAATAGCTGCTCAGTCAGAGGAGGAGTTGGAGACGCTGCTGCTGAGACTGGAGCGTGCCACTAAGAGGTGGGGCCTTACCATCAGCCCCACCAAAACTAAGCACCTGCCTGGGTGTTTTGTACCATCGGACACTCCACCCCCACAACTCCCAATCGGTGATGGGGCAGTTGTGGAGAGAGTGGAGAGTTTCCCATACCTGGGCAGTGTGCTTATGACTGGCTCCAGTTTAACAGCAGAGGTCTCACTCCGAATCAGTCGAGCGGCAATATCTTTTCATCGGTTGCGTAACGCTGTGTGGAAGCTACCTGGTCTGTCGCTCCGCACTAAGCTTCAGGTCTTCTCGGCCACGGTCATTCCCTCCCTTCTCTACGCTTGCGAAACGTGGACCCCCCTAATGGAACATCTTCGCCGGTTAGAAACATTTAGGCTGACCTGCCTACGATCCATCCTGGGTTTAACCAGACTGGATTGTGTGAGGAGCTCACAAATCCTTGAAAGATCTGGGCAGGGTCCCATCGGTGAGCTCCTCCGGCAGGCAAGGCTGCGATGGCTGGGTCATGTAGCCCGCATGCCCAGCCACCGCATGCCGAAACAGCTTTTGTTTGGCCGGATTGAGGGGGCTAAGCGGGCGCGGCACGGGCTAGAGAAGAGATGGAGTGATGTGGTACAGGAGGACGTGGAGCTGAGTGGACTTGCCGATGACTGGTACCAGCGGTGTCAAGATCGGCCTCTGTGGAGGAGGCTCGTGAAGGATGCTACTGGGCAGTTGGAGGCAGTCGCCCTCCAACAACAACGGAGGGCGGAGGAGCGACGCTCACAACAGCGAGCGGAGCGCCGGGTGGGTAAAGCACAGCAGGTTGGCACAGTAGGGGGCACAGGTGGTGCATCAGCCAGTCATCTCAGTCAGTCGACCCGTGGCACCTGGGTCTGCCCCGTGACCTCCTGCCAGCGAGCGTTCGACACTTCACGTGGCCTCAGGGTGCACATAGCCTGGCACAAGCGTCGTGGTGACGTCACCGCCACTTAGTGGCGAATGGCGGTTGTTGTTGTTGTTGTCACTGTGTGTGTGTGTCACTATGTGTGTGTCACTGTGTGTGTCACTGTGTGTGTCACTGTGTGTGTCACTGTGTGTGTCACTGTGTGTGTCACTGTGTGTGTCACTGTGTGTGTCACTGTGTGTGTCACTGTGTGTGTCACTGTGTGTGTCACTGTGTGTGTCACTGTGTGTGTCACTGTGTGTGTCACGTGCCTGCCTGCGCACGTCACGTGACGTGAAAGTTCCTCCAACGCCTCCAAACGAAGTCCCCACAGCTCCACTCGCCTCCTCCTCCAGCCAGGGTGGAACATCCTGGCCAGCCTGTCACACACACACAGTCACACACACAGTGACGTCACACACAGTGACACACACACACAGTGACACACACAGTGACACACACACAGTGACACACACACAGTGACACACACAGTGACACACACACACAGTGACACACAGTGACACACACACACAGTGACACACAGTGACACACACACAGTGACACACACAGTGACACACACACAGTGACACACACACAGTGACACACACACAGTGACACACACACAGTGACACACACAGTGTACACACACACAGTGACACACACACAGTGACACACACAGTGACACACACAGTGACACACACACACAGTGACACACACACAGTGACACACACACAGTGACACACACACACAGTGACACACACAGTGACACACAGTGACACACACAGTGACACACACAGTGACACACACACAGTGACACTCATGTTTAGTGCCACTTTCCCTACGGAGATACAGAAGTTAGTGACACACACAGTGACACACACAGTGACACAGACACACAGTGACACACACACAGTGACACACACACAGTGACACACACAGTGACACACACAGTGACACACACAGTGACACTCATGTTTAGTGCCACTTTCCCTACGGAGATACAGAAGTTAGTGACACACACAGTGACACACACAGTGACACACACAGTGACACACACACACAGTGACACACACACACAGTGACACACACACAGTGACACACACAGTGACACACACACACAGTGACACACACACAGTGACACACACACACAGTGACACACACACAGTGACACACACACACAGTGACACACACACAGTGACACACACACAGTGACACACACACAGTGACACACACACAGTGACACACACAGTGACACACACACAGTGACACACACACACAGTGACACACACAGTGACACACACACAGTGACACACACACACAGTGACACACACAGTGACACACACAGTGACACACACACACAGTGACACACACACACAGTGACACACACACAGTGACACACACAGTGTACACACACAGTGTACACACACACAGTGACACACACAGTGACACACACAGTGACACACACAGTGACACACACACAGTGACACACACAGTGACACACACACAGTGACACACACACACAGTGACACACAGTGACACACACAGTGACACACACAGTGACACACACACACAGTGACACACACACAGTGACACACACACAGTGACACACACAGTGTACACACACACAGTGACACACACAGTGACACCCACACACAGTGACACACACAGTGACACACACAGTGACACACACACAGTGACACACACAGTGACACACACACACACAGTGACACACAGTGACACACACAGTGACACACACAGTGACACACACAGTGACACACACACACACAGTGACACACACACAGTGACACACACACAGTGACACACACAGTGACACACACACAGTGACACACACACACAGTGACACACACACAGTGACACACACAGTGACACACACACAGTGACACACACACAGTGACACACACAGTGACACACACACAGTGACACACACACAGTGACACTCATGTTTAGTGCCACTTTCCCTACGGAGATACAGAAGTTAGTGACACACACAGTGACACACACAGTGACACACACACACAGTGACACACACACACAGTGACACACACACACAGTGACACACACACAGTGACACACACAGTGACACACACACACAGTGACACACACACACAGTGACACACACACAGTGACACACACACAGTGACACACACACACAGTGACACACACACAGTGACACACACAGTGACACACACACAGTGTACACACACAGTGACACACACACAGTGACACACACAGTGACACACACAGTGACACACACACACAGTGACACACACACACAGTGACACACACACAGTGACACACACACAGTGACACACACACACAGTGTACACACAGTGACACACACACAGTGACACACACACAGTGTACACACACACACAGTGACACACACACACAGTGACACACACAGTGACACACACAGTGACACACACAGTGACACACACAGTGACACACACACACAGTGACACACACACACAGTGACACACACACAGTGACACACACACACAGTGTACACACACACACAGTGTACACACACACACAGTGTACACACACACACAGTGTACACACACACACAGTGTACACACACACACAGTGACACACACACAGTGACACACACACAGTGACACACACACAGTGACACACACAGTGACACACACACAGTGACACACACAGTGACACACACACAGTGACACACACAGTGACACACACAGTGACACACACAGTGACACACACACAGTGACACACACAGTGACACACACACAGTGACACACACAGTGACACACACACACAGCCGGACACACCACAAAGTGTCAGGCCTACACCAGTAGGCACACACAGTGACACACACAGTGACACACACAGTGACACACACAGTGACACACACACACAGTGACACACACACACAGTGACACACACACAGTGACACACACACAGTGACACACACACAGTGACACACACACAGTGACACACACACACACAGTGACACACACACAGTGACACACACACACACAGTGACACACACAGTGACACACACAGTGACACACACACAGTGACACACACAGTGACACACACAGTGACACACACACACAGTGACACACACACAGTGACACACACACACAGTGACACACACAGTGTACACACACACAGTGACACACACACAGTGACACACACACAGTGTACACACACACACACACAGTGTACACACACAGTGTACACACACACACACAGTGTACACACACACACAGTGACACACACAGTGTACACACACACACACAGTGACACACACAGTGACACACACACAGTGACACACACACAGTGACACACACACACACACAGTGACACACACACAGTGACACATACACACAGTGACACACACAGACAGACACACATTGAGACACACAGACACACACACACAGACACACAGTGAGACACACACACAGACACACACATATACATAGACACACAGACACACAGTCACACACAGACACACACACATAGACTCATACACACACAGTCACACACACACACAGACACACTGTCACACACACACATAGACACACAATCACACACGTAGACACATACACACACATAGACACACACACGCATAGACACACACATAGACACACACACATAGACACACACATAGACACTTTCACAGTGTGTCAGTGTGTCTCTGTGCATGTCTCTGTGTGTCTCTGTGCGTGTCTCTGTGCGTGTCTCAGTGTCTCTCCGCGTGTGTCTGTGTCTCCCTGCGTGTCTGTGTGTGTCTCTGTGTGTGTCTCAGTCTCTCTGCGTGTCTGTGTGTGTATCTCTGTCTCTGCATGTCTCTGTGTGTCTGTGTGTCTGTGTCTCTGTGTCTCCGTGTGTGTCTCTGTGTGTGCGTCTCTGCGTGTGTCTGTTTCTCTCTGCGTGTCTCTATGTGTGAGTCTCTGTGTGTCTCTCTCTGTGTGTCTCTGTGTGAGTCTCTGTGTGTGAGTCTCTGCGTGTCTCTGTGTCTCTCTGCGTGTCTCACTGTGTGTCTCTGTGCGAGTCTCTGTGTGTCTCTGTGTGTCTCCGAGTGTCTCTGTGTGTCTCTGTGTGTCTCTGTGTGTCTCTGTGTGTGTCTCTCCGCGTGTCTCTGTGTGTCTCTCCGCGTGTCTCTGAGTGTCTCTGTGTGTCTCTCCGCGTGTCTCTGTGTGTCTCTGTGTGTGTCTCTGTGTGAGTCTCTGTGTGTCTCTCTGTGTGAGTCTCTGTGCGAGTCTCTGCGTGTCTCTCTGTGTGTGTCTCTCTGTGTCTCTGTGTGAGTCTCTGTGTGTCTCTCTGTGTGAGTCTCTGTGCGAGTCTCTGCGTGTCTCTCTGTGTGTCTCTCTGTGTCTCTGTGTGTGTCTCTGTGCGTCTCTCTGTGTCTCTATGCGAGTCTCTGCGTGTCTCTCTGTGTGAGTCTCTCTGTGTCTCTGTGCGAGTCTCTGCGTGTCTCTGTGTGTCTCTGTGTGTCTCTCCGCGTGTCTCTGTGTGTCTCTCTCTGTCTCTGTGTGTCTCTATCTGTGCGTGTCTCTCCCCCGTGTCTCTCCCCCGTGTCTCTCCCCGCGTGTCTCCCCCCGTGCCACCCACGTCGCTGAGCACCCGGACGAGCGGCCGAGCCAAATCGCGGTCGCGGCCGCAGTCGAAGAATCCGACAGCGGATCCACAGTGGCCGATACGTCCCGTGCGGCCGATGCGGTGAACGTAGTCATCCACACAGCCCGGGAGGTCATAGTTCACCACCTGGGGGGGAGGGCGGTACGTCATACACTACACTATACACTACTATACACTATACACTACTACTACACTACACTATTATACACTACACTATTATACACTACACTACTATACACTACTAAACTATACACTACTACACTATACACTACTATACACTACTACTACACTACACTATTATACACTACACTACTATACACTACTAAACTATACACTACTACACTATACACTACTACACTACTATACACTATACTATACACTAATACACTATACACTACTACTACACTATACACTACTACACTATACACTACTACACTGTACACTACTACACTGTACACTACTACACTATACACTACTACACTATACACTACTACACTGTACACTACTACACTGTACACTACTACACTGTACACTACTACACTGTACACTACTACACTGTACACTACTACACTATACACTACTACACTATACACTACTACACTATACACTACTACACTATACACTACTACACTATACACTACTACACTATACACTACTACACTGTACACTACTACACTGTACACTACTACACTGTACACTACTACACTATACACTATACACTACTACACTATACACTACTACACTACACTATACACTACTATACACTACTATACTACTATACACTACTACACTATACACTAGTACACTATACACTACTACACTAAACACTACTACACTAAACACTACTACACTATACACTACTACACTATACACTACTACACTATACACTACTACACTATACACTACTATACTACTATACACTACTACACTATACACTACACACTACTACACTACACACTACTACACTATACACTACTACACTACACTATACACTACTACACTATACACTACTACACTATACATTCCACTATACACTACTACACTATACACTACTACACTATACACTGCTACACTATACACTACTATACACTACTACACTATATACTACTACACTACACTATACACTACTACACTACTATACACTACACTATACACTACTACACTACTATACACTACTACACTATACACTACACACTACTACACTACACTATACACTACTACACTATACACTACACTATACACTACACTATACACTACTACACTACACACTACTACACTACACTATACACTACTACACTATACACTACTACACTATACACTACTACACTATACACTACTACACTACACACTACTACACTATACACTACTACACTATACACTACTACACTATACACTACTACACTATACACTACTATACACTACTACACTATACACTACTACACTATACACTACTATACACTATACACTACTACACTATACACTACTACACTATACACTACTACACTATACACTACTACACTATACACTGCTACACTATACACTACTACACTATATACTACTACACTACACTATACACTACTATACACTACACTATACACTACTACACTACTATACACTACTACACTACTATACACTACTACACTACTATACACTACTACACTACTATACACTACTACACTATACACTACACTATACACTACTACACTATACACTACTACACTATACACTACTACACTATACACTACACTATACACTACTACACTATACACACTACTACACTACACACTACTACACTATACACTACACACTACTACACTATACACTACTACACTATACACTATTACACTATACACTACCACACTATACACTACTACACTATACACTACTACACTATACACTACTACACTATACACTACACTATACACTACTACACTACACACTACTACACTACACACTACTACACTATACACTACACACTACTACACTATACACTACTACACTATACACTACTACACTATACACTACTACACTATACACTACTACACTACACTATACACTACTACACTATACACTACTACATTATACACTGCTACACACTACACTATACACTGCTACACTATACACTACTACACTACTATACACTACTACACTATACACTACTACACTATACACTACACACTACTACACTGTGTCTGTGTGTCTGTCTCTGTGTGTGTGCGTGTCTGCGCAGTGTCTCTGTGTGTATGTCTGTGTGTGTATCTCTGTCTGTGTGTGTATCACTGTGCGTGTCTGTGTGTGTCTCTGTGTCTGTGTGTGTCTCTGTGAGTGTCTCTGTGTGAGTCTGTGTGTCTCTGTGTGTGTCTGTGTGTCTCTGTGAGTGTCTCTGTGAGTGTCTCTGTGTGTGTTTCTGTGTGTGTCTCTGTCTCTGTGTGTGTCTCTGTCTGTGTGTCTGTGTCTCACTCTGTCTCTGTGTCTGTGTCCGTGTGTGTCTGTGTGTCTCTCTGTGTGTCTGTCTCTCACTGTGTCTCTGTGTGTGTGTCTGTGTGTCTCTGTGAGTGTCTCTGTGTGTGTCTCTGTGAGTGTCTCTGTGTGTGTCTCTGTGTGTGTGTCTGTGAGTGTCTCTGTGTCTCTGTGAGTGTCTCTTTGTCTCTGTGAGTGTCTCTGTGTCTCTGTGTGTGTCTCTGTATCTCTGTGTGTGTATCACTGTGTGTCTGTGTGTCTCTGTGAGTGTCTCTGTGTGTGTCTGTGTGTCTCTGTGAGTGTCTCTGTGTCTCTGTGTGTGTGTCTCTGTTTCTGTGTGTGTCTGTGTCTCTGTGTCTCACTGTGTCTGTGTCTCTGTGTGTGTCTCTGTGTGTCTCTCTGTCTCTCTCTGTGTCTGTGTGTCTGTGTGTGTCTCTGTGTGTCTCTCTGTCTGTGTGTCTGTGTGTGTCTGTGTCTCACTGTGTGTCTCTGTGTGTCTCTCTGTGTGTCTGTGTCTCTGTCTGTGTGTCTGTGTGTCTGTGTCTCTGTGTGTGTGTGTCTGTGTGTCTCACTCTCTGAGTCTGTCTGAGTGTCTGTGTGTCTGTGTGCGTACGTGTCTGTGTGTCTGTGTCTCACTCTGTGTCTGTGTGTCTCTGTGTCTGTGTCCGTGTGTGTCTGTGTGTCTCTCTGTGTGTCTGTCTCTCACTGTGTCTCTGTGTGTGTGTCTGTGTCTCTCTGTGTCTGTGTCTCTGTGTGTGTCTCTGTCTGTGTGTCTGTGTCTCTGTGTGTGTGTGTCTGAGTGTGTCTCTCTGTGTGTCTGTCTGAGTGTCTGTGTGTCTGTGTGTCTCTGTCTGTCTCTCTGTGTGTCTCTGTGTCTGTGTGTGTCTGTGTGTCTCTGTCTGTGTGTCTGTGTCTCTGTCTGTGTGTCTGTGTCTCTGTGTGTCTCTGTGTCTCTGTCTGTCTCTCTGTGTGTCTCTGTGTCTGTCTCTCACTGTGTCTCTGTGTGTGTGTCTGTGTCTCTCTGTGTCTCACTCTGTGTCTCTGTGTCCGTGTGTGTCTGTGTGTCTCTCTGTGTGTCTGTCTCTCACTGTGTCTCTGTGTGTGTGTCTGTGTCTCTGTGTGTGTCTGTGTGAGTGTCTCTGTGTGTCTGTGTGTCTCTGTGAGTGTCTCTGTGTGTGTCTGTGTGTCTCTGTGAGTGTCTGTGTCTCTGTGAGTGTCTCTGTGTGTGTCTCAGTGAGTGTCTCTGTGTGTGTCTGTGTGTCTCTGTGAGTGTCTCTGTGTGTCTGTGTGTGTCTGTGTGTCTCTGTGAGTGTCTCTGTGTGTCTCTGTGAATGTCTCTGTGTGTCTGTGAGTGTCTCTGTGTGTGTCTCTGTGTGTCTCTGTGAGTGTCTCTGTGAGTGTCTCTGTCTGTGTCTCTGTCTGTGTCTCTGTCTGTGTGTCTGTGTGTCTGTGTCTCTGTCTGTGTGTCTGTGTCTCTGTGTGTGTCTGTCTGTGTGTCTGTGTGTCTCACTCTCTGAGTCTGTCTGAGTGTCTGTGTCTCTATGTGTCTGTGTGTCTGTGTCTCTGTGTGTGTCTGTCTGTGTGTCTGTGTGTCTCACTCTCTGAGTCTGTCTGAGTGTCTGTGTGTCTCTGTCTCTGTGTGTCTGTCTGTGTGTCTGTGTCTCACTCTGTGTCTGTGTGTGTCTGTCTGAGTGTCTGTGTGTCTGTGTGTGTGTGTGTCTGTGTGTGTCTGTCTGAGTGTCTCTGTCTCTGTGTCTCTGTCTGTGTGTCTGTGTCTCTCTGAGTCTGTCTGAGTGTCTGTGTGTCTCTGTCTCTGTGTGTCTGTCTGTGTGTCTGTGTCTCACTCTGTGTCTGTGTGTGTCTGTCTGAGTGTCTGTGTGTCTGTGTCTGTGTGTCTGTCTGAGTGTCTCTGTCTCTGTGTCTCTGTCTGTGTGTCTGTGTCTCTCTGAGTCTGTCTGAGTGTCTGTGTGTCTCTGTCTCTGTGTGTCTGTCTGTGTGTCTGTGTCTCACTCTGTGTCTGTGTGTGTCTGTCTGAGTGTCTGTGTGTCTGTGTGTGTGTGTCTGTGTGTGTCTGTCTGAGTGTCTCTGTCTCTGTGTCTCTGTCTGTGTGTCTGTGTCTCTCTGAGTGTCTCTGTGTCTGTGTGCGTGTCTCTGTGTGTGTCTCTGTGTGTCTGTCTCTCTGTGTGTCTCTGAGTGTCTCTGTGTGTGTTTCTGTGTGTGTCTCTGTCTCTGTGTGTGTCTCTGTGTGTGTCTCTGTCTCTGTGTGTGTTTCTGTGTGTGTCTCTGTCTCTGTGTGTGTCTCTGTGTGTGTCTCTGTCTCTGTGTGTGTCTCTGTGTCTGTGTCTCTCTGTGTGTCTGTGTCTCTGTGTGTGTCTGTCTGTGTGTCTCACTCTCTGAGTCTGTCTGAGTGTCTGTGTGTCTGTCTGTGTGTCTGTGTGTCTCTGTGAGTGTCTCTGTGAGTGTCTGTGAGTGTCTCTGTGAGTGTCTCTGTCTCTGTGTGTGTCTCTGTCTGTGTCTCTCTCTGTCTGTGTGTCTGTGTCTCTGTCTGTGTGTCTCTCTGTGTGTCTCTGTGTCTGTGTGCGTACGTGTCGGACGTCATCGATGTCAAGGCCACGAGCAGCAACGGAGGTGGCCACCAGGATGGAGACACGGCCAGACTTGAAGTCACTGAGGGCCTCCTCACGCTCCCTCTGCTGACGGTCGCTGCGTGGACAGAGACACCGGGAGAGAGACACGGGGAGAGAGACACGGGGAGAGAGAGACACGGGGAGAGAGAGAGACACGGTGAGAGAGACACGGTGAGAGAGAGAGAGACACGGGGAGAGAGAGACACGGGAGAGAGAGACACGGAGAGAGAGACACGGGGAGAGAGAGACACGGGGAGAGAGAGACACGGGGAGAGAGAGACACGGGGAGAGACACGGTGAGAGAGAGACACGGGTGAGAGAGACACGGGGAGAGAGAGACACGGGGAGAGAGAGACACGGGGAGAGACACGGGGAGAGAGAGACACGGTGAGAGAGAGACACGGAGAGAGAGACACGGGGAGAGAGAGACACGGGGAGAGAGAGACACGGGGAGAGAGACACGGGGAGAGAGACACGGGGAGAGAGAGAGACACGGGGAGAGAGAGACACGGTGAGAGAGAGAGACACGGGGAGAGAGAGACACGGGGGGGAGAGAGAGACACGGGAGAGAGAGACACGGGGAGAGACACGGGGGGAGAGAGAGACACGGGGAGAGAGAGACACGGGGAGAGAGAGACACGGGGAGAGAGACACGGGGAGAGAGAGACACGGGGAGAGAGAGACACGGGGAGAGAGAGACACGGGGAGAGAGAGACA
The DNA here is from genome assembly GCF_010993605.1 of Petromyzon marinus. Lineage (NCBI taxonomy): Eukaryota > Metazoa > Chordata > Hyperoartia > Petromyzontiformes > Petromyzontidae > Petromyzon > Petromyzon marinus. Next base: position 32,017 of record NW_022639136.1, on the reverse strand, counting down.
CGGGGAGAGAGAGAGACACGGGGAGAGAGAGAGACACGGGGAGAGAGAGACACGGGGAGAGAGAGAGACACGGGGAGAGAGAGAGACACGGGAGAGAGAGAGACACGGGGAGAGAGAGAGACACGGCCAGACTTGAAGTCGCTGAGGGCCTCCTCACGCTCCCTCTGCTGACGGTCGCTGCGTGGACAGAGACACCGGGGGAGAGACACGGGGAGAGAGACACGGGGGGAGAGAGACACGGTGAGAGAGAGACACGGTGAGAGAGAGAGACACGGGGAGAGAGAGACACGGGGAGAGAGAGACACGGGGAGAGAGAGACACGGGGAGAGAGACACGGGGAGAGAGACACGGGGAGAGAGACACGGGGAGAGAGACACGGGTGAGAGAGAGAGACACGGGGAGAGAGAGACACGGGGAGAGAGAGACACGGGGAGAGAGACACGGGGGGAGAGAGACACGGGGGGGGAGAGAGACACGGGGAGAGAGAGACACGGAGAGAGACACGGGGAGAGAGAGAGACACGGGGAGAGAGAGAGACACGGGAGAGAGAGAGACACGGCCAGACTTGAAGTCACTGAGGGCCTCCTCACGCTCCCTCTGCTGACGGTCGCTGCGTGGACAGAGACACCGGGGGAGAGAGAGACACGGGGAGAGAGAGACACGGGGAGAGAGACACGGGGGAGAGAGACACGGGGGAGAGAGACACGGGGAGAGACACGGGGAGAGACACGGAGAGAGAGAGACACAGGGAGAGAGAGACACGGGGAGAGAGAGAGACACGGGGAGAGACACGGGGAGAGAGAGACACGGGGAGAGAGAGACACGGGGAGAGAGACACGGGGAGAGAGACACGGGGAGAGAGAGAGACACGGGGAGAGAGAGACACGGGGAGAGAGAGACACGGTGAGAGAGAGAGACACGGGGAGAGAGAGACACGGGGGGGAGAGAGAGACACGGGAGAGAGAGACACGGGGAGAGAGACACGGGGGGAGAGAGAGACACGGGGAGAGAGAGACACGGGGAGAGAGAGACACGGGGAGAGAGAGACACGGGGAGAGAGACACGGGGGGAGAGAGAGACACGGGGAGAGACACGGGGAGAGAGAGAGACACGGGGAGAGAGAGAGACACGGCCAGACTTGAAGTCACTGAGGGCCTCCTCACGCTCCCTCTGCTGACGGTCGCTGCGTGGACAGAGACACCGGGGGAGAGAGAGACACGGGGAGAGAGAGACACGGGAGAGAGAGACACGGAGAGAGAGACACGGGGAGAGAGAGACACGGAGAGAGAGACACGGGGAGAGAGAGACACGGGGAGAGAGAGACACGGGGAGAGAGAGAGACACGGGGAGAGAGAGAGACACGGGGAGAGAGAGACACGGGGAGAGAGAGACACGGTGAGAGAGAGAGACACGGGGAGAGAGAGACACGGGGAGAGAGAGACACGGGGAGAGAGAGAGACACGGGGAGAGAGAGAGACACGGGTGGAGAGAGAGACACGGGGAGAGAGAGACACGGGGAGAGAGAGACACGGGAGAGAGACACGGGGAGAGAGAGACACGGGGAGAGAGAGACACGGGGAGAGACACGGGGAGAGAGACACGGGGAGAGAGAGACACGGGGAGAGAGAGACACGGGTGGAGAGAGAGACACGGGGAGAGAGAGACACGGGGAGAGAGAGACACGGGGAGAGAGAGACACGGGGAGAGAGAGACACGGGGAGAGACACGGGGAGAGAGACACGGGGAGAGAGAGACACGGGGAGAGAGAGACACGGGTGGAGAGAGAGACACGGGGAGAGAGAGACACGGGGAGAGAGAGACACGGGGAGAGAGAGACACGGGGAGAGAGAGACACGGGGAGAGACACGGGGAGAGAGACACGGGGAGAGAGACACGGGTGGAGAGAGAGACACGGGGAGAGAGAGACACGGGGAGAGAGAGACATGGGGAGAGAGAGACACGGGGAGAGAGAGACACGGGGAGAGAGAGACACGGGGAGAGACACGGGGAGAGAGACACGGGGAGAGAGAGACACGGGGAGAGAGACACGGGGAGAGAGAGACACGGGGAGAGAGAGACACGGGGAGAGAGACACGGGGAGAGACACGGGGAGAGAGACACGGGTGGAGAGAGAGACACGGGGAGAGAGAGACACGGGGAGAGAGAGACACGGGGAGAGAGAGACACGGGGAGAGAGAGACACGGGGAGAGAGAGACACGGGGAGAGAGAGACACGGGAGAGAGACACGGGGAGAGAGAGAGACACGGCCAGACTTGAAGTCACTGAGGGCCTCCTCACGCTCCCTCTGCTGACGGTCGCTGCGTGGACAGAGACACCGGGGGAGAGACACGGGGAGAGAGAGAGACACGGGGAGAGAGAGAGACACGGGGAGAGAGAGAGACACGGGGAGAGAGAGACACGGGGAGAGAGAGAGACACGGGGAGAGAGAGACACGGGAGAGAGAGACACGGGGAGAGAGACACGGGGAGAGAGAGACACGGGGAGAGAGACACGGGGAGAGAGAGACACGGGGAGAGAGACACGAGGAGAGAGAGACACGGGGAGAGAGAGACACGGGGGGAGAGAGACACGGAGAGAGAGACACGGGGAGAGAGAGAGACACGGGGAGAGAGAGACACGGGGAGAGAGAGAGAGACACGGGGAGAGAGAGACACGGGGAGAGAGACACGGGGAGAGAGAGAGACACGGGGAGAGAGAGAGACACGGGGAGAGAGAGACACGGGGAGAGAGAGACACGGGGGGAGAGACACGGGGAGAGAGAGAGACACGGGGAGAGAGAGACACGGGGAGAGAGAGACACGGGGAGAGAGAGACACGGGGGGAGAGACACGGGGAGAGAGAGAGACACGGGGAGAGAGAGACACGGGGAGAGAGAGAGACACGGGGAGAGAGAGACACGGGGAGAGAGAGACACGGGGAGAGAGAGACACGGGGGGAGAGACACGGGGAGAGAGAGAGACACGGGGAGAGAGAGAGACACGGAGAGAGAGACACAGGTGAGAGAGACACGGGAGAGAGAGACACGGGGAGAGAGAGAGACACGGGGAGAGAGAGACACGGGGAGAGAGAGACACGGGGGGAGAGACACGGGGAGAGAGAGAGACACGGGGAGAGAGAGAGACACGGAGAGAGAGACACAGGTGAGAGAGACACGGGAGAGAGAGACACGGGGAGAGAGAGAGACACGGGGAGAGAGAGACACGGCCAGACTTGAAGTCGCTGAGGGCCTCCTCACGCTCCCTCTGCTGACGGTCGCTGCGTGGACAGAGACACCGGGGGAGAGAGAGACACGGGGAGAGAGAGACACGGGGGGAGAGAGACACGGAGAGAGACACGGGGAGAGAGACACGGGGGGGAGAGACACGGGGAGAGACACGGGGGGAGAGACACGGGGGGAGAGAGACACGGAGAGAGACACGGGGAGAGAGAGACACGGGGAGAGACACGGGGGGGAGAGAGAGACACGGGGGGAGAGAGACACGGGGGGGAGAGACACGGGGAGAGACGGGGAGAGAGACACGGGAGAGAGAGAGACACGGGGAGAGACGGGGAGAGAGACACGGGAGAGAGAGAGACACGGGGAGAGAGAGACACGGGGAGAGAGACACGGGGAGAGAGACACGGGGAGAGAGACACGGGGGGAGAGATACACAGTGGGGTGGTGGTAGTTGGGGTGGTGGTTGTAGTGGTAGTAGCTGTAGTGGTAGTAGTTGTGGTAGTGGTATTAGTAGCAGTGGTAGTAGTGGTAGTAGTAGTTATAGTAGTAGTAGTAGTTACCCGTGGATGCTGGTTGTAGTGTTAGTAGTAGTAATGGTAGTAGTGGTGGTAGTAGTTATAATAGTTATAGTTAATAGTTATAGTAGTTATAGTTACCCGTGGATGCTGGTTGTAGTGTTAGTAGTAGTAATGGTAGTAGTGGTGGTAGTTATAATAGTTATAGTAGTTATAGTTACCCGTGGATGCTGGTTGTAGTGGTGGTGGTAGTAGATGTTGTAGTAGTAGTGGTAGTTATAGTTATAATAGTTATAGTTAATAGTTATAGTAGTTATAGTTACCCGTGGATGCTGGTTGTAGTGTTAGTAGTAGTAATGGTAGTGGTGGTAGTTATAATAGTTATAGTTAATAGTTATAGTAGTTATAGTTACCCGTGGATGCTAGTTGTAGTGTTAGTAGTAGTAATGGTAGTGGTGGTAGTTATAATAGTTATAGTTAATAGTTATAGTAGTTATAGTTACCCGTGGATGCTGGTTGTAGTGTTAGTAGTGGTAGTAGATGTTGTAGTAGTGGTGGTAGTAGTTATAATAGTTATAGTAATACTAGTTATAGTAGTTATAATAGTTATAGTAGTTATAGTTATAGTAGTTATACTAGTTATGGTAGTTGTAGTTACCCGTGGATGCTGGTTGTAGTGGTAGTAGTGGTAGTAGTAGATGTTGTAGTAGTTATAGTGGTTATAATAGTTAGTTATAATAGTTACAGTAGTTATAGTTACCCTTGGATGCTGGTTGTAGTGTTAGTAGTGGTAGTAGATGTAGTAGTAGTTATACTAGTTATAGTAGTTATAATAGTTATGCTAGTTATACTAGTTGTAGTTACCCGTGGATGCTGGTTGTAGTGTTGGTAGTGTTAGTAGTAGATGTAGTAGTTATAATAGTTATATTAGTTATAGTAGTTATAGTTATACTAGTTATAGTAGTTGTAGTTACCCGTGGATGCTGGTTGTAGTGGTAGTAGTGGTAGTAGATGTTGTAGTAGTGGTAGTGTTAGTAGTTATACTAGTTATAGTAGTTATACTAGTTATAGTAGTAGTTATAGTAGTTGTAGTTACCCGTGGATGCTGGTTGTAGTGTTAGTAGTAGTTATACTAGTTATAGTAGTTATACTAGTTATAGTAGTTATACTAGTTATAGTAGTTATAATAGTTATGCTAGTTATAGTAGTTGTAGTTACCCGTGGATGCTGGTTGTAGTGGTAGTAGTGGTAGTAGATGTTGTAGTAGTAGTAGATGTAGTAGTAGTTATAGTAGTTATAATAGTTATACTAGTTATACTAGTTGTAGTTACCCGTGGATGCTGGTTGTAGTGGTAGTAGTGGTAGTAGATGTTGTAGTAGTAGTAGATGTAGTAGTAGTTATACTAGTTATAGTAGTTATACTAGTTATACTAGTTATGCTAGTTATAGTAGTTGTAGTTACCAGTGGATGCTGGTTGTAGTGGTAGTAGTGGTAGTAGTTATACTAGTTATAGTGGTTATACTAGTCATAGTAGTTATACTAGTTATAGTAGTTATACTAGTTATGCTAGTTATACTAGTTGTAGTTACCCGTGGATGCTGGTTGTAGTGGTAGTAGTGGTAGTAGATGTTGTAGTAGTGGTAGTGTTAGTAGTGGTAGTAGTTATAATAGTTATACTAGTTATAGTAGTAGTTATAATAGTTATACTAGTTATAGTAGTAGTTATAGTAGTTATACTAGTTATAGTAGTAGTTATACTAGTTGTAGTTACCCGTGGATGCTGGTTGTAGTGTTAGTAGTGGTAGTAGTAGTTATAATAGTTATGCTAGTTATACTAGTTGTAGTTATCCGTGGATGCTGGTTGTAGTGTTAGTAGTAGTTATATTAGTTATAGTAGTTATAATAGTTATACTAGTTATAATAGTTGTAGTTACCCGTGGATGCTGGTTGTAGTGTTAGTAGTGCTAGTAGTGGTAGTGTTAGTAGTTATACTAGTTATAGTAGTTATAATAGTTATAGTTATAATAGTTGTAGTTACCCGTGGATGCTGGTTGTAGTGGTAGTAGTGGTAGTAGATGTTGTAGTAGTGGTAGTGTTAGTAGTTATACTAGTTATGCTAGTTATAGTAGTTACCCGTGGATGCTGGTTGTAGTGGTAGTAGTGGTAGTAGATGTTGTAGTAGTGGTAGTAGTAGTAGATGTAGTAGTAGTTATAGTAGTTATACTAGTTATACTAGTTGTAGTTACCCGTGGATGCTGGTTGTAGTGTTAGTAGTGTTAGTAGTTATAATAGTTATACTAGTTATGCTAGTTATACTAGTTATAATAGTTATACTAGTTGTAGTTACCCGTGGATGCTGGTTGTAGTGTTAGTAGTGGTAGTAGTTATACCAGTTATACTAGTTATAATAGTTATGCTAGTTATAGTAGTTGTAGTTACCCGTGGATGCTGGTTGTAGTGTTAGTAGTAGTTATACCAGTTATACTAGTTATAGTAGTTATACTAGTTATACTAGTTATACTAGTTGTAGTTACCCGTGGATGCTGGTTGTAGTGTTAGTAGTGGTAGTAGTTATACTAGTTATAATAGTTATACTAGTTATACTAGTTATGCTAGTTATACTAGTTGTAGTTACCCGTGGATGCTGGTTGTAGTGTTAGTAATGGTAGTAGATGTTGTAGTAGTAGTAGATGTAGTAGTAGTTATAGTAGTTATACTAGTTATGCTAGTTATAGTAGTTGTAGTTACCCGTGGATGCTGGTTGTAGTGTTAGTAGTGTTAGTAGTTATAATAGTTATACTAGTTATAATAGTTATACTAATTATACTAGTTGTAGTTACCCGTGGATGCTGGTTGTAGTGTTAGTAGTGGTAGTAGTAGTTATACCAGTTATACTAGTTATAGTAGTTATACTAGTTATGCTAGTTATACTAGTTGTAGTTACCCGTGGATGCTGGTTGTAGTGTTAGTAGTGCTAGTAGTGGTAGTGTTAGTAGTTATACTAGTTATAATAGTTATACTAGTTATAGTAGTGGTAGTAGTTATAATAGTTATACTAGTTATAGTAGTTATACTAGTTATAGTAGTTGTAGTTACCCGTGGATGCTGGTTGTAGTGGTGGTAGTGGTAGTAGTAGTTATACCAGTTATAATAGTTATACTAGTTATGCTAGTTATAGTAGTTGTAGTTACCCGTGGATGCTGGTTGTAGTGTTAGTAGTGCTAGTAGTAGTTATACCAGTTATACTAGTTATAATAGTTATACTAGTTATAATAGTTATACTAGTTATAGTAGTTGTAGTTACCCGTGGATGCTGGTTGTAGTGTTAGTAGTGGATGTAGTAGTAGTTATACCAGTTATACTAGTTATAATAGTTATACTAGTTATGCTAGTTATAGTAGTTGTAGTTACCCGTGGATGCTGGTTGTAGTGTTAGTAGTGCTAGTAGTAGTTATACCAGTTATACTAGTTATAATAGTTATACTAGTTATAATAGTTATACTAGTTATAGTAGTTGTAGTTACCCGTGGATGCTGGTTGTAGGGAATCCGGACTGGCACAGGAGGCAGGCCAAGAAGTCTGCGCTCCGTTTAGTTTCTACAAACACCAAGGTGCGATCCAGACCTGCAGTGTCACAGAGTGTCACAGAGTGTGTTAGTGTGTGTCACAGTGTGTGTGTGTGTCAGTGTGTGTGTCACAGTGTGTTACTGTGTGTGTGTCACATTGTGTCACAGTTTCTACAAACACCAAGGTGCGATCCAGACCTGCAGTGTCACAGAGTGTGTCACAGTGTCACAGTGTGTCACAGAGTCACTGTGTGTCAGTGTGTCACAGTGTGTGTGTCACAGTGTGTCACAGAGTCACAGTGTCACAGTGTGTCACAGTGTGTGTGTCACGGTGTGTCACACTGTGTGTTACTGTGTCACAGTGTCACAGTGTGTGTCACAGTGTGTGTCACAGTGTCACAGTGTGTCACAGTTTCTACAAACACCAAGGTGCGATCCAGACCTGCAGTGTCACAGAGTCACAGTGTGTCACAGTGTGTGTTACTGTGTGTGTCACAGTGTGTCACAGTGTGTCACAGTGTGTGTCACAGTGTCACAGTGTGTCACAGTGTGTCACAGTGTCACATTGTGTGTCACAGTGTGTGTCACAGTGTCACATTGTGTGTCACAGTGTGTGTCACAGTGTCACAGTGTGTGTGTCACAGTGTGTGTCACAGTGTCACAGTGTGTCACAGTTTCTACAAACACCAAGGTGCGATCCAGACCTGCAGTGTCACAGAGTCACAGTGTGTCATAGTGTGTCACAGTGTCACATTGTGTGTCACAGTGTGTGTCACAGTGTCACATTGTGTGTCACATTGTGTGTTACAGTGTCACAGTGTGTCACATTGTGTGTCACAGTGTGTCACAGTGTGTCAGTGTGTGTCACAGTGTCACAGTGTGTCACAGTGTGTCACTGTGTCAGTGTGTGTGTCACAGTGTGTCACAGTGTGTCACAGAGTGTCACAGTGTGTGTCACAGTGTCACAGTGTGTCACAGTGTGTCACAGAGTGTCACAGTTTCTACAAACACCAAGGTGCGATCCAGACCTGCAGTGTCACAGAGTGTCACAGAGTGTTACTGTGTGTCACAGTGTGTGTGTCACTGTGTGTGTGTTACTGTGTGTGTCACAGTGTGTCAGTGTGTTACTGTGTGTGTCAGTGTGTCACAGTGTGTCACTGTGTCAGTGTGTGTCATAGTGTGTCAGTGTGTGTGTGTGTCACAGTGTGTGTCACAGTGTGTGTGTCAGTGTGTCACAGTGTGTTACTGTGTCACAGTGTGTGTCAGTGTGTGTCACAGTGTGTGTGTGTCACAGTGTGTCACAGTGTGTGTGTCACAGTGTGTCACAGTGTGTGTGTCACAGTGTGTGTGTCACAGTGTGTCACAGTGTGTGTCACAGTGTGACACAGTGTGTGTCACAGTGTGTCAGTGTGTGTCACAGTGTGTGTCACAGTGTGTGTGTGTGTCACAGTGTGTGTGTCACAGTGTGTCACAGTGTGTCACAGTGTGTGTCACAGTGTGTGTGTGTCACAGTGTGTGTCAGTGTCACAGTGTGTCACAGTGTGTGTGTCACAGTGTGTCACAGTGTGTCACAGTGTGTGTCACAGTGTGTGTCACAGTGTCACAGTGTGTGTGTGACAGTGTGTGTCAGTGTCACAGAGTGTCAGTGTGTCACACTGTGTGTTACTGTGTCACAGTGTGTCACAGTGTCACAGTGTGTTACAGTTTCTACAAACACCAAGGTGCGATCCAGACCTGCAGTGTCACAGAGTGTCACAGTGTCACAGTGTGTGTCAGTGTGTGTGTCAGTGTGTCACAGTGTGTCACAGTCACAGTGTGTCACAGTGTGTCACAGTGTGTGTCACAATGTGTCACTGTGTGTCACAGTTTCTACAAACACCAAGGTGCGCTCCAGACCTGCAGTGTCACACAGTGTGTCACAGTGTGTGTGTCAGTGTGTCAGTGTGTGTGTCACAGTGTGTGTCAGTGTGTCAGTGTGTCACAGTGTGTCAGTGTGTGTCACAGTGTGTCACAGAGTCACAGTGTCACAGAGTGTCACAGTGTGTGTCACAGTGTGTGTGTGTCATAGTGTGTGTCACAGAGTCACAGTGTCACAGTGTGTCAGTGTGTGTTACAGTGTCACAGTGTGTCACAGTGTGTGTCACAGTGTGTGTCAGTGTCACAGAGTCACAGTGTCACAGTGTGTGTCACAGAGTGTCACAGTGTGTGTGTCACAGTGTGTGTGTTACTGTGTGTGTGTGTCACAGTGTCACAGTGTGTCATAGTGTGTGTCACAGTGTGTCACAGTGTGTCAGTGTGTCATAGTGTGTGTCACAGAGTGTCACAGTGTGTCACAGTGTGTGTGTGTCACAGTGTGTGTTACTGTGTGTGTGTCACAGTGTCACAGTGTGTGTGTCACAGTGTGTCACAGTGTCACAGAGTGTCACAGTCAGTGTGTTACTGTGTGTGTCACAGTCAGTGTGTCACAGTCAGTGTCACAGTGTGTGTCACAGTGTGTCACAGTCAGTGTGTCACATTCACAGTGTCACAGCGTGTGTCACTGTGTGTCAGTGTGTGTGTCACAGTGTGTGTGTCACAGTGTGTGTGTCACAGTGTGTGTCACAGTGTGTCACAGTGTGTCACAGTGTGTGTCACAGTGTGTGTCACAGTGTGTGTCACAGTGTGTGTCACAGTGTGTGTCACAGTGTGTGTCACAGTGTGTGTGTTACTGTGTGTCACAGTGTCACTGTGTGTGTCACAGTGTGTGTCACAGTGTGTGTCTCTGTGTGTCACAGTGTGTGTGTGTGTCAAAGTGTGTCGCAGTGTGTCACAGTGTGTCAGTGTCACAGTGTGACACACACTGTGACACTGTGACACACTGCGACACACACTGTGTCACAGTGTGTCGCAGTGTGTGTCTCTGTGTGTCATAGTGTGTGTGTTACTGTGTGTGTCACAGTGTGTGTGTCACAGTCAGTGTGTTACTGTGTGTGTCACAGTGTCACAGTGTGTGTCACTGTGTGTGTCACAGTGTGTGTGTCACAGTGTGTGTGTCACTGTGTGTGTCACAGTGTGTGTGTCACAGTGTGTGTGTTACTGTGTGTGTCACAGTGTGTCACAGTGTGCGTGACAGTGTGTCACAGTGTGTCACAGTGTGTCAGTGTGTGTGTCAGTGTGTGTGTCACAGTGTGTGTCACAGTGTGTCACAGTGTGTCACAGTGTGTGTCTCTGTGTCACAGTGTGTGTCTCTGTGTGTCACAGTGTGTGTGTGTCAAAGTGTGTCGCAGTGTGTCAAAGTGTGTCGCAGTGTGTCACAGTGTGTGTCACAGTGTGTCAGTGTGTGTCACAGTGTGTGTGTCACAGTGTGTGTCACAGTGTGTCACGGTGTGTCAGTGTGTGTCACACTGTGTGTGTCAGTGTGTCAGTGTCACAGAGTGTCACAGTGTGTGTCTCTGTGTGTCACAGTGTGTGTCTCTGTGTGTGTGTCTGTGTGTGTCTGTGTCTCTGTGTGTGTCTCTGTGTGTGTCTCTGTGTGTGTCTCTGTGTGTCACAGTGTGTGTCACTGTGTGTCTGTGTGTGTCTGTGTGTCTCTGTGTGTGTCTCAGTGTTTGTCTCTGTGTGTGTCTCTGTGTGTGTGTCTGTGTGTGTGTCTGTGTGTGTGTGTGTCTGTGTGTGTGTCTGTGTGTGTGTGTCTGTGTGTGTGTCTGTCTCTCTGTGTGTGTGTCTCTGTGTCTCTGTGTGTGTGTGTCTGTGTGTGTGTCTGTGTGTCTCTGTGTGTGTCTCTCTGTGTGTGTCTCTGTGTGTGTGTGTCTGTGTGTGTGTCTGTGTGTGTGTGTCTGTGTGTCTCTGTGTGTGTCTCTCTGTGTGTGTCTCTCTGTGTGTGTCTGTGTGTGTGTCTGTGTGTTTGTCTGTGTGTGTGTGTCTGTGTGTCTCTGTGTGTCTCTGTGTGTGTGTGTCTCTGTGTGTGTGTCTGTGTGTGTCTGTGTGTGTGTCTGAGTGTGTCTCTGTGTGTGTGTGTCTGTGTGTCTCTGTGTGTGTCTCTGTGTGTGTCTCTGTGTGTGTCTCTGTGTCTCTGTCTGTGTGTGTCTCTCTGTGTGTCTCTGTGTGTGTCTCTCTGTGTCTCTGTGTGTGTCTCTGTGTGTGTCTCTGTGTGTGTGTCTCTGTGTGTGTCTCTGTGTGTGTCTCTGTGTGTCTCTGTGTGTGTCTCTGTGTGTGTGTCTGTGTGTCTCTGTGTGTGTCTCTGAGTGTCACTGTGTGTGTGTGTGTCACTGTGTGTGTCTCTGTGTGTGTCTCTGTGTGTGTCTCTGTGTGTGTCTCTGTGTGTGTCTCTGTGTGTCTCTGTGTGTGTCTCTGTGTGTCTCTCTGTGTGTCTCTCTGTGTGTGTGTGTGTCTCTGTGTGTGTCTCTGTGTTTGTCTCTGTGCGTCTCTCTGTGTGTCTCTCTGTGTGTGTCTCTGTGTGTGTCTCTGTGTATGTCTCTGTGTGTCTCTGTGTGTGTCTCTCTGTGTGTCTCTCTGTGTGTGTGTGTCTCTGTGTGTGTCTGTGTGTGTCTCTGTGTGTGTCTCTGTGTGTGTCTCTGTGTGTGTCTCTGTGTCTCTGTGTGTGTCTCTGTGTGTGTCTCTGTGTGTGTCTCTGTGTGTGTCTCTGTGTGTCTATCTGTGTGTGTCTCTGTGTGTGTCTCTGTGTGTCTCTGTGTCTCTGTCTCTCTGTGTGCCTCTGTGTGTGCCTCTGTGTGTCTCTGTGTGTGCCTCTGTGTGTGCCTCTGTGTGTGTCTCTGTGTGTCTATCTGTGTGTCTCTGTGTCTCTGTGTCTGTGTCTCTGTGTCTCTACCGAAGTCTCCTAGCAGCTGCAGGAGTCTCTCACGCTTGTCAAAGTTGCCCACTCGCTCGATCTGTCTCTGTGTGTCTCTGTGTGTGTCTGTGTCTATCTGTGTGTGTCTGTGTGTCTCTGTGTGTCTCTCTGTGTCTGTGTGTCTCTGTGTGTGTCTCTATGTGTGTCTCTGTGTGTGTCTCTGTGTGTCTCTGTGTGTGTCTCTGTGTCTCTCTGTGTGTGTCTGTGTGTGTCTGTGTGTCTCTGTGTGTCTATCTGTGTGTCTCTCTGTGTCTGTGTGTCTCTGTGTGTGTCTCTGTGTGTGTCTCTGTGTCTCTGTGTCGCTGTGTCTCTCTGTGTGCCTCTGTGTGTGTGTCTCTCTGTGTGTCTCTCTGTGTGCCTCTGTGTGTGCCTCTGTGTGTGTCTCTGTGTGTGTCTCTGTGTGTGTCTCTGTGTGTGTCTCTGTGTGTCTCTGTGTCTCTGTGTCTCTCTGTGTGCCTCTGTGTGTGTGTCTCTGTGTGTCTCTCTGTGTGTCTCTCTGTGTGTCTCTGTGTGTGTCTCTGTGTGTGCCTCTGTGTGTGTGTCTCTCTGTGTGTCTCTGTGTGTGCCTCTGTGTGTGCCTCTGTGTGTCTCTCTGTGTGCGTCTCTGTGTGTGTCTCTGTGTGTGTCTCTGTGTGTGTCTCTGTGTCTCTCTGTGTGTGTCTCTGTGTGTCTCTGTGTGTGTCTCTCTGAGTGTCTCTGTGTGTCTCTGTGTGTGTCTCTGTGTCTCTGTGTGTCTCTGTGTCTCACTGTGTGTCTCTGTGTGTGTCTCTGTGTGTCTCTGTGTCTCACTGTGTGTCTCTGTGTCTCTACCGAAGTCTCCCAGCAGCTGGAGGAGTCTCTCACGCTTGTCAAAGTTGCCCACTCGCTCCATCTGTCTCTGTGTGTCTCTCTGTGTGTGTCTCTGTGTGTGTCTCTGTGTCTCTGTGTGTGTCTCTGTGTGTGTCTGTGTCTCTGTGTGTGTCTCTCTGTGTCTCTGTGTGTCTCTGTGTGTGTGTGTCTGTGTGTGTCTCTGTGTGTGTCTCTCTGTGTGTCTCTGTGTGTGTCTCTCTGTGTGTCTCTCTGTGTGTCTCTCTGTGTGTCTGTGTGTGTCTCTGTGTGTGTGTGTGTCTCTCTGTGTGTCTCTCTGTGTGTCTCTCTGTGTGTCTCTGTGTGTGTCTCTGTGTGTGTCTCTGTGTGTGTCTCTGTGTCTCTGTGTGTGTCTCTGTGTCTCTGTGTCTCTACCGAAGTCTCCCAGCAGCTGCAGGAGTCTCTCACGCTTGTCAAAGTTTCCCACTCGCTCGATCTGTCTCTGTGTGTCTCTGTGTGTGTCTGTCTCTCTGTGTGCGTCTCTCTGTGTCTCTCTGTCTCTCTGTGTGTCTCTCTGTCTCTGTGTGTGTCTCTGTGTCTCTCTACCGAAGTCTCCCAGCAGCTGCAGGAGTCTCTCACGCTTGTCAAAGTTTCCCACTCGCTCGATCTGTCTCTGTGTCTCTCTGTCTGTCTCTGTGTCTGTGTGTCTGTGTCTCTGTGTGTCTCTGTGTGTCTCTGTGTGTGTCACTGTGTGTGTCTCTGTGTGTGTGTCTCTGTGTGTGTCTGTCTCTCTGTGTGTGTCTCTGTGTGTGTGTGTCTCTGTGTGTGTGTCTCTGTGTGTGTCTCTGTGTGTGTGTGTCTCTGTGTGTGTCTCTGTGTGTGTGTCTGTGTGTGTCTCTGTGTGTGTGTCTCTCTGTGTGTCTCTCTGTGTGTCTCTGTGTGTGTCTCTGTGTCTCTGTCTGTGTGTGTCTCTCTGTGTGTGTCTATGTGTGTCTGTGTGTGTCTGTGTGTCTCTGTGTCTGTGTGTCTGTGTACCGAAGTCTCCCAGCAGCTGCAGGAGTCTCTCACGCTTGTCAAAGTTTCCCACTCGCTCGATCTGTCTCTGTGTGTCTCTGTGTGTGTCTGTCTCTCTGTGTGCGTCTCTCTGTGTCTCTCTGTCTCTCTGTGTGTCTCTCTGTCTCTGTGTGTGTCTGTGTGTCTCTGTGTCTGTGTCTGTGTGTCTGTGTCTCTACCGAAGTCTCCCAGCAGCTGCAGGAGTCTCTCACGCTTCTCAAAGTTTCCCACTCGCTCGATCGACTGCCGCACGTCACAGCAAGCGCCTCCAACACGGCCCACGACCACAAACAGATAGTCAGCTCGCAGAAAGTCTCCAGCCAGCCTGCAGTGACACACACACAGTGACACACACAGTGACACACACAGTGTGACACACACACAGTGACACACACAGTGACACACAGTGACACACACAGTGACACACACAGTGACACACAGTGACACACAGTGACACACACACAGTGACACACACACAGTGACACACACAGTGACACACAGTGACACACACAGTGACACACACAGTGACACACACAGTGACACACACACAGTGACACACACAGTGACACACACACAGTGACACACACACAGTGACACACACACACAGTGTCACACACACACAGTGACACACACACAGTGACACACACACAGTGACACACACAGTGACACACACAGTGACACACACACAGTGACACACACACAGTGACACACACAGTGACACACACAGTGACACACAGTGATACACACACACAGTGATACACACACACAGTGATACACACACAGTGACACACACAGTGACACACACACAGTGACACACACACAGTGACACACACACACAGTGACACACACAGTGACACACACAGTGACACACACACACAGTGACACACAGTGACACACAGTGACACACACAGTGACACACACACACACACAGTGACTCACACAGTGACACACACACACAGTGACACACACAGTGACACACACAGTGACACACAGTGACACACACAGTGACACACACACACACAGTGACTCACACAGTGACACACACACAGTGACACACACAGTGACACACACACAGCGACACACACAGACACAGTGATACGGTGTGTTTGTGTGTCTGTCTGTGTCTATGTGTGTGTCTGTTTGTGTGTGTCACTGTGTGTGTGTCACTGTGTGTGTGTCACTGTGTGTGTGTCACTGTGTGTGTCACTGTGTGTGTGTCACTGTGTGTGTGTGTCACTGTGTGTGTGTGTGTGTGTCACTGTGTGTGTCACTGTGTGTGTGTCACTGTGTGTGTGACTGTGTGTGTGTCACTGTGTGTGTCACTGTGTGTGTCACTGTGTGTGTGTGTCACTGTGTGTCACTGTGTGTGTGTGTCACTGTGTGTGTCACTGTGTGTGTCACTAACTTCTGTATCACCGTAGGGAAAGTGGCACTAAACATGAGTGTCACTGTGTGTGTGTCACTGTGTGTGTCACTGTGTGTCACTGTGTGTGTCACTGTGTGTGTCACTGTGTGTGTCACTAACTTCTGTATCTCCGTAGGGAAAGTGGCACTAAACATGAGTGTCACTGTGTGTGTCACTGTGTGTGTCACTGTGTGTGTGTCACTGTGTGTGTCACTGTGTGTGTCACTGTGTGTCACTGTGTGTGTGTGTCACTGTGTGTGTCACTGTGTGTGTGTCACTGTGTGTGTCACTGTGTGTGTGTCACTGTGTGTGTGTCACTGTGTGTGTGTCACTGTGTGTGTGTCACTGTGTGTGTGTGTGTCACTGTGTGTGTCACTGTGTGTGTCACTGTGTGTGTCACTAACTTCTGTATCTCCGTAGGGAAAGTGGCACTGAACATGAGTGTCACTATGTGTGTGTCACTGTGTGTGTGTCACTGTGTGTGTGTCACTGTGTGTGTCACTGTGTGTGTGTCACTGTGTGTGTGTGTCACTGTGTGTGTGTCACTGTGTGTGTCACTGTGTGTGTCACTGTGTGTGTGTCACTATGTGTGTGTCACTAACTTCTGTATCTCCGTAGGGAAAGTGGCACTAAACATGAGTGTCACTGTGTGTGTGTCACTGTGTGTCACTGTGTGTGTGTCACTGTGTGTGTGTCACTGTGTGTGTCACTGTGTGTGTCACTAACTTCTGTATCTCCGTAGGGAAAGTGGCACTAAACATGAGTGTCACTGTGTGTCACTGTGTGTGTGTCACTGTGTGTGTCACTGTGTGTGTCACTGTGTGTGTCACTGTGTGTGTGTCACTGTGTGTGTGTCACTGTGTGTGTCACTGTGTGTGTCACTAACTTCTGTATCTCCGTAGGGAAAGTGGCACTAAACATGAGTGTCACTGTGTGTCACTGTGTGTGTGTGTCACTGTGTGTGTCACTGTGTGTGTCACTGTGTGTGTGTCACTGTGTGTGTCACTGTGTGTGTCACTAACTTCTGTATCTCCGTAGGGAAAGTGGCACTGAACATGAGTGTCACTGTGTGTCACTGTGTGTGTGTCACTGTGTGTGTGTCACTGTGTGTGTGTCACTGTGTGTGTGTCACTGTGTGTGTGTCACTGTGTGTGTGTCACTGTGTGTGTCACTGTGTGTGTCACTAACTTCTGTATCTCCGTAGGGAAAGTGGCACTGAACATGAGTGTCACTGTGTGTGTGTCACTGTGTGTGTCACTGTGTGTGTCACTAACTTCTGTATCTCCGTAGGGAAAGTGGCACTAAACATGAGTGTCACTGTGTGTGTCACTGTGTGTGTGTCACTGTGTGTGTCACTGTGTGTGTCACTAACTTCTGTATCTCCGTAGGGAAAGTGGCACTAAACATTAGTGTCACTGTGTGTGTCACTGTGTGTGTGTCACTGTGTGTGTGTGTCACTGTGTGTGTGTGTCACTGTGTGTGTGTGTCACTGTGTGTGTGTGTCACTGTGTGTCACTAACTTCTGTATCTCCGTAGGGAAAGTGGCACTAAACATGAGTGTCACTGTGTGTGTGTCACTGTGTGTGTCACTGTGTGTGTCACTGTGTGTGTGTCACTGTGTGTGTGTGTCACTGTGTGTGTCACTGTGTGTGTGTGTCACTGTGTGTGTCACTGTGTGTGTCACTGTGTGTGTCACTGTGTGTGTCACTAACTTCTGTATCTCCGTAGGGAAAGTGGCACTAAACATGAGTGTCACTGTGTGTGTCACTGTGTGTGTGTGTGTCACTGTGTGTGTCACTGTGTGTGTCACTGTGTGTGTCACTGTGTGTGTGTCACTGTGTGTGTCACTGTGTGTGTCACTAACTTCTGTATCTCCGTAGGGAAAGTGGCACTAAACATGAGTGTCACTGTGTGTGTCACTGTGTGTGTGTCACTGTGTGTGTGTGTCACTGTGTGTGTCACTGTGTGTGTCACTGTGTGTGTCACTGTGTGTGTCACTGTGTGTGTCACTGTGTGTGTCACTAACTTCTGTATCTCCGTAGGGAAAGTGGCACTAAACATTAGTGTCACTGTGTGTGTGTCACTGTGTGTGTGTCACTGTGTGTGTCACTGTGTGTGTCACTGTGTGTGTCACTAACTTCTGTATCTCCGTAGGGAAAGTGGCACTGAACATGAGTGTCACTGTGTGTGTGTCACTGTGTGTGTCACTGTGTGTGTCACTGTGTGTGTGTCACTGTGTGTGTCACTGTGTGTGTGTCACTGTGTTTGTGTCACTGTGTGTGTGTCACTGTGTGTCACTAACTTCTGTATCTCCGTAGGGAAAGTGGCACTGAACATGAGTGTCACTGTGTGTGTGTCACTGTGTGTGTGTCACTGTGTGTGTCACTGTGTGTCACTGTGTGTGTGTCACTGTGTGTGTCACTGTGTGTGTCACTAACTTCTGTATCTCCGTAGGGAAAGTGGCACTGAACATGAGTGTCACTGTGTGTGTCACTGTGTGTGTGTCACTGTGTGTGTGTCACTGTGTGTGTGTCACTGTGTGTCACTAACTTCTGTATCTCCGTAGGGAAAGTGGCACTGAACATGAGTGTCACTGTGTGTGTGTCACTGTGTGTGTCACTGTGTGTCACTGTGTGTGTCACTGTGTGTGTCACTAACTTCTGTATCTCCGTAGGGAAAGTGGCACTAAACATGAGTGTCACTGTGTGTGTCACTGTGTGTGTGTCACTGTGTGTGTGTCACTGTGTGTGTGTCACTGTGTGTGTCACTGTGTGTCACTGTGTGTGTCACTGTGTGTGTCACTAACTTCTGTATCTCCGTAGGGAAAGTGGCACTAAACATGAGTGTCTGTCGCTGTTCCCGTGGTGGGACAGAATCCAGAATTCGCCTCACATCCTGCTCAAAGCCCAGCTCCAGCATGCGATCAGCCTCGTCCAGAATCACAAACTCCACCTTCGACAGACTCACCTAGACACACACACACAAAGACATACACACAGACACACACACACAGACAGTGACACACACACAGTGACACATAGACACACACAGTGACACATAGACACATCCTGCTCAAAGCCCAGCTCCAGCATGCGATCAGCCTCGTCCAGAATCACAAACTCCACCTTGGACAGACTCACCTAGACACACACACAGTGACATACACACAGACACACACACAGACACACACACAGTGACACACACAGAGACACACAGAGACACACACACAGAGACACACAGAGACACACATCCTGCTCAAAGCCCAGCTCCAGCATGCGATCAGCCTCGTCCAGAATCACAAACTCCACCTTGGACAGACTCACCTAGACACACACAGTGACACACACAGTGACACACACACACAGTGACACACACACACACATAGACAGACACATCCTGCTCAAAGCCCAGCTCCAGCATGCGATCAGCCTCGTCCAGAATCACAAACTCCACCTTCGACAGACTCACCTAGACACACACACACAGTGTACACACACACACACAGTGACACACACACACACACACATAGACACACACAGACACACACACACACACAGAGACACACAGTGACACACACACACAGACACACACAGAGACACACAGAGACACACATAGACACACACATCCTGCTCAAAGCCCAGCTCCAGCATGCGATCAGCCTCGTCCAGAATCACAAACTCCACCTTCGACAGACTCACCTAGACACACACACACAAAGACATACACACAGACACACACACACAGACAGTGACACACACACAGTGACACATAGACAGACACATCCTGCTCAAAGCCCAGCTCCAGCATGCGATCAGCCTCGTCCAGAATCACAAACTCCACCTTGGACAGACTCACCTAGACACACACACAGTGACATACACACAGACACACACACAGACACACACACAGTGACACACACAGAGACACACAGAGACACACACACAGAGACACACACACACACATAGACAGACACAACCTGCTCAAAGCCCAGCTCCAGCATGCGATCAGCCTCGTCCAGAATCACAAACTCCACCTTCGACAGACTCACCTAGACACACACACACACACAGTGACACACACACAGTGACACACACACACACAGTGACACACAGAGACACACACACACAGTGAGACAAACACACAGACACACACACACAGTGACACACACACAGAGACACATAGACACACACAGTGACACAGACAGACACATCCTGCTCAAAGCCCAGCTCCAGCATGCGATCAGCCTCGTCCAGAATCACAAACTCCACCTTCGACAGACTCACCTAGACACACACACACACAGTGACATACACACAGACACACACACAGACACGCACAGACACACACACACAGAGAGACACACAGTGACACACACACACAGTGACACACACACAGACACACACACAGTGACACACACACACAGTGACACACACAGAGACACACATAGACAGACACATCCTGCTCAAAGCCCAGCTCCAGCATGCGATCAGCCTCGTCCAGAATCACAAACTCCACCTTGGACAGACTCACCTAGACACACACACACAGACACAAAGACATACACACAGACACACACACAGACACACACACAGAGACACACAGAGACACACATCCTGCTCAAAGCCCAGCTCCAGCATGCGATCAGCCTCGTCCAGAATCACAAACTCCACCTTGGACAGACTCACCTAGACACACACACACAGAGAGACACACACAGTGACACACACAGTGACACACACAGTGACACACACACAGTGACACACACACACAGTGACACAGACACACACAGTGACACATAGACACACACATCCTGCTCAAAGCCCAGCTCCAGCATGCGATCAGCCTCGTCCAGAATCACAAACTCCACCTTCGACAGACTCACCTAGACACACACAGTGACACACACACAGTGACACACACACAGACAATGACACACACACACAGACTCACACACAGAGACACAGAGACACACCCAGTGACACACACAGACACACAGAGACACACACAGATAGACACACACACACACAGACACACACAGAGACACACACACACACACATAGACACACACATCCTGCTCAAAGCCCAGCTCCAGCATGCGATCAGCCTCGTCCAGAATCACAAACTCCACCTTGGACAGACTCACCTAGACACACACACACACAGTGACACACACACAGTGACACACACAGTGACACAGATAGTGACACACACAGTGACACACACAGTGACACACACACAGTGACACACACAGTGACATACACACAGACACACACAGTGACACACACACAGACACACACACAGTGACACATAGACAGACACATCCTGCTCAAAGCCCAGCTCCAGCATGCGATCAGCCTCGTCCAGAATCACAAACTCCACCTTGGACAGACTCACCTAGACACACACACACAGACACACACACAGTGACACACACACAGTGACACAGTGACACACACACAGTGACACACACAGTGACACATAGACACACACATCCTGCTCAAAGCCCAGCTCCAGCATGCGATCAGCCTCGTCCAGAATCACAAACTCCACCTTGGACAGACTCACCTAGACACACACACACAGACACACACACAGTGACACACACACAGTGACACAGTGACACACACACAGTGACACACACAGTGACACATAGACACACACATCCTGCTCAAAGCCCAGCTCCAGCATGCGATCAGCCTCGTCCAGAATCACAAACTCCACCTTCGACAGACTCACCTAGACACACACACACACAGTGACATACACACAGACACACACACAGACACGCACAGACACAGAGAGACACACAGTGACACACACACACAGAGACACACAGAGACACACATAGACACACACATCCTGCTCAAAGCCCAGCTCCAGCATGTGATCAGCCTCGTCCAGAATCACAAACTCCACCTTCGACAGACTCACCTAGACACACACAATGACACACACACAGTGACACACACACATAGTAACACACAGACACACAGTGACACACACAGAGACACACACACACACACATAGACACACACATCCTGCTCAAAGCCCAGCTCCAGCATGCGATCAGCCTCGTCCAGAATCACAAACTCCACCTTCGACAGACTCACCTAGACACACACACACAAAGACATACACACAGACACACACACACAGACAGTGACACACACACAGTGACACAGACACACAGTGACACATAGACAGACACATCCTGCTCAAAGCCCAGCTCCAGCATACGATCAGCCTCGTCCAGAATCACAAACTCCACCTTCGATATACTCACCTAGACACACACACACACATAGTGACACACACATAGTGACACACACACACACAGTGACACACACACATAGTGACACACACACAGACACACAGTGACACACACACACAGTGACACACAAACACAGTGACACACACACAGTCACACACACAGATACACACAGATACACACACACAGAGAGACACACACAGTGACACACACACAGAGACACACAGAGACACACATCCTGCTCAAAGCCCAGCTCCAGCATGCGATCAGCCTCGTCCAGAATCACAAACTCCACCTTCGACAGACTCACCTAGACACACACACACAAAGACATACACACAGACACACACACACAGACAGTGACACACACACAGTGACACATAGACACACACAGTGACACATAGACACATCCTGCTCAAAGCCCAGCTCCAGCATGCGATCAGCTTCGTCCAGAATCACAAACTCCACCTTGGACAGACTCACCTAGACACACACACACAGACACACACACAGAGACACACACAGTAACACAGAGACACACCCAGTGACACACACAGAGATACACACAGATAGACACACACACAGAGACACAGACACACACACACAGACACACACAGTGACACACACACATAGTGACACACAGACACACACAGACACACAGTGACACACACAGAGACACACACACACACACATAGACACACACATCCTGCTCAAAGCCCAGCTCCAGCATGCGATCAGCCTCGTCCAGAATCACAAACTCCACCTTCGACAGACTCACCTAGACACACACACACACAGTGACACATAGACACACACACAGACACAGTGACACACACACACACAGTCACACACATAGACACACACACAGAGACAGTGACACACAGAGACACAGACACACAGTGACACAGTGACACACACACACAGAGAAACACACACAGTGACACACACACAGTGACACACACAGACACACACACAGATAGACACACACAGAGACACACACACGCACAAAGAGACGCACAGAGACACACACACAGAGACACACACACACAGAGACACACAGTGACACACAAAGACACACAGAGACACACACAGACACAGACACACACAGTCACACACAGACACACACACAGTCACACACATAGACACACACAGAGACACACATAGATAGACACATATAGTGACACACAGAGACACAGATACACACAGACACACACAGAGACACACACAGACATATAGACACACACACACAGTCACACACACAGTGACACACACACACATAGACACACACACACACAGTGACACACACAGACACACAAACAGTTACACACACACAGAGACACACACACAGACACACAAAGAGACACACACAGAGACACACAGAGAGATACACTCACACAGAGACACACAGAGAGAGACACACACAGACAGACTCACACAGAGACACACACAGAGACAGACTCACAGAGACACACACAGACACACACACAGAGAAACACACACAGAGAGACACACACACAGACACACAGACAGACACACAGAGAGACACAGAGACACACACACAGACACACACACACAGAGACACACACACAGAGAGACACACACACAGAGAGACACACACAGAGAGACACACAAAGAGACGCACAGAGAGAGACACACAGAGACAGACACACGGACTCACACAGAGACACACGCAGATAGACACACACAGAGACACACACACAGAGAAACACAAAGATAGACACACACAGAGAGACACACAGATAGACACACAAAAATACGCACACAGAGACACACACAGATAGACATACAGAGACACATACAGAGAGACAAACACAGATAGACACACACAGATAGACACACACAGATAGACAGAGGCAAACAGATAGACACACAAAGAGACACACAGAGACAGAGATAGACACACACAGATAGACACACAGAGACACACAGATAGACACACACAGAGACACACACAGATAGACACAGAGAGACACACACAGATAGACACACAGAGAGAGACACACACAGATAGACACACAGAGAGACACACACAGATAGACACAAAGAGAGATACAGAGAGACACACACAGATAGACACACACAGATAGACACACACAGATAGACACACACACAGATAGACACAGAGAGAGACACAGAGACAGACACACACAGACACACAGAGACACACAGAGACACACACAGAGACACACACACAGAGACACAGAGAGACACACACACAGATAGACACACACAGAGAGACACACAAAGACACACACAGACACACAGAGAGAGACAAAGAGACACACAGTAGTGTAATGTATAGTAGTTTAGTGTACAGCGTAGTAGTGTATAGTGTAGTAGTGTATAGTGTAGTAGTGTATAGTGTAGTAGTGTATAGTGTAGTAGTGTATAGTGTAGTAGTGTACAGTGTAGTAGTGTGTAGTGTAGTAGTGTATAGTGTAGTAGTGTATAGTGTAGTAGTGTATAGTGTAGTTTAGTGTACAGCGTAGTAGTGTATAGTGTAGTAGTGTATAGTGTAGTAGTGTATAGTGTAGTAGTGTATAGTGTAGTGTAGTAGTGTATAGTGTAGTAGTGTATAGTGTAGTAGTGTATAGTGTAGTAGTGTATAGTGTAGTAGTGTATAGTGTAGTAGTGTATAGTGTAGTGTATAGTGTAGTAGTGTATAGTGTAGTAGTGTATAGTGTAGTAGTGTATAGTGTAGTAGTGTATAGTGTAGTAGTGTATAGTGTAGTAGTGTATAGTGTAGTAGTGTATAGTGTAGTAGTGTATAGTGTAATAGTGTATAGTGTAATAGTGTATAGTGTAATAGTGTATAGTGTATAGCAGTGTATAGTGTAGTAGTGTATAGTGTAGTAGTGTATAGTGTAGTAGTGTATAGTGTAGTAGTGTATAGTGTAGTAGTGTATAGTGTAGTAGTGTATAGTGTAGTAGTGTATAGTGTAGTAGTGTATAGTGTAGTAGTGTATAGTGTAGTAGTGTATAGTGTAGTAGTGTATAGTGTAGTAGTGTATAATGTAGTGTATAGTGTAGTAGTGTATAGTGTAGTAGTGTACAGTGTAGTGTAGTGTATAGTGTAGTAGTGTATAGTGTAGTAGTGTATAGTGTAGTAGTGTATAGTGTAGTAGTGTATAGTGTAGTAGTGTATAGTGTAGTAGTGTATAGTGTAGTAGTGTATAGTGTAGTAGTGTATAGTGTAGTAGTGTATAGTGTAGTAGTGTATAGTGTAGTAGTGTGTGTGTAGTGTATAGTGTAGTAGTGTATAGTGTAGTAGTGTATAGTGTAGTAGTGTATAGTGTAGTAGTGTATAGTGTAGTAGTGTATAGTGTAGTGTATAGTGTAGTAGTGCAGTAGTGTATAGTGTAGTAGTTTATAGTGTAGTAGTGTATAGTGTAGTAGTGTATAATGTAGTGTATAGTGTAGTGGTGTATAGTGTAGTAGTGTATAGTGTAGTAGTGTATAGTGTAGTAGTGTATAGTGTAGTAGTGTATAGTGTAGTAGTGTATAGTGTAGTAGTGTATAGTGTAGTAGTGTATAGTGTAGTAGTGTATAGTGTAGTAGTGTGTGTGTAGTGTATAGTGTAGTAGTGTATAGTGTAGTAGTGTATAGTGTAGTAGTGTATAGTGTAGTAGTGTATAGTGTAGTGTATAATGTAGTGTAGTAGTGTATAATGTAGTGTAGTAGTGTATACTGTATAGTAGTGTGTAGTGTATAGTGTAGTGTATAGTGTAGTAGTGTATAATGCAGTGTATAGTGTAGTAGTGTATAGTGTAGTAGTGTATAGTGTAGTAGTGTATAGTGTAGTAGTGTATAGTGTAGTAGTGTATAGTGTAGTAGTGTATGGTGTAGTAGTGTATAGTGTAGTAGTGTATAGTGTAGTAGTGTATAGTGTAGTAGTGTATAGTGTAGTAGTGTATAGTGTAGTAGTGTATAGTGTAGTAGTGTATAGTGTAGTAGTGTATGGTGTAGTAGTGTATAGTGTAGTAGTGTATAGTGTAGTAGTGTATAGTGTAGTAGTGTATAGTGTAGTAGTGTATAGTGTAGTAGTGTATAGTGTAGTAGTGTATAGTGTAGTAGTGTGTAGTGTAGTAGTGTATAGTGTAGTGTATAGTATAGTAGTGTATAGTGTAGTAGTGTATAGTGTAGTAGTGTATAGTGTAGTGTAGTAGTGTATAGTGTAGTAGTGTGTAGTATAGTAGTGTATAGTGTAGTAGTGTATAGTGTAGTAGTGTATAGTGTAGTAGTGTATAGTGTAGTAGTGTATAGTGTAGTAGTGTATAGTGTAGTAGTGTATAGTGTAGTGTATAATGTAGTGTATAGTGTAGTAGTGTATAGTGTAGTAGTGTATAGTGTAGTAGTGTATAGTGTAGTAGTGTATAGTGTAACAGTGTATAGTGTAGTAGTGTAAAGTGTAGTAGTGTATAGTGTAGTAGTGTATAGTGTAGTAGTGTATAGTGTAGTAGTGTATAGTGTAGTAGTGTATAGTGTAGTAGTGTATAGTGTAGTAGTGTATAGTGTCTAGTGTAGTAGTATAGAGTGTAGTGTATAGTGTAGTAGTGTATAGTGTAGTAGTGTATAATGTAGTGTATAGTGTAGTAGTGTATAGTGTAGTAATGTATAGTGCAGTAGTGTATAGTGTAGTAGTGTATAGTGTAGTAGTGTATAGTGTAGTAGTGTATAGTGTAGTAGTGTATAGTGTAGTAGTGTATAGTGTAGTAGTGTATAGTGTAGTAGTGTATAGTGTAGTAGTGTATAGTGTAGTAGTGTATAGTGTAGTAGTGTATAGTGTAGTAGTGTATAGTGTAGTAGTGTATAGTGTAGCAGTGTATAGCGTAGTAGTGTATAGTGTAGTAGTGTATAGTGTAGTAGTGTATAATGTAGTGTATAGTGTAGTAGTGTATAGTGTAGTAGTATATAGTGTAGTAGTGTATAGTGTAGTAGTGTATAGTGTAGTGTATAGTGTAGTAGTGTATAGTGTAGTAGTGTATAGTGTAGTAATGTATAATGTAGTGTATAGTGTAGTAGTGTATAGTGTAGTAGTGTGTAGTGTAGTAGTGTATAGTGTAGTAGTGTATAATGTAGTAGTGTATAGTGTAGTAGTGTATAGTGTAGTGTATAGTGTAGTAGTATATAGTGTAGTAGTGTAGTAGTGTATAGTGTAGTAGTGTATAGTGTAGTGTATAATGTAGTGTATAGTGTAGTAGTGTATAGTGTAGTAGTGTATAGTGTAGTAATGTATAATGTAGTGTATAGTGTAGTAGTGTATAGTGTAGTAGTGTATAGTGTAGTAGTGTATAGTGTAGTAGTGTATAGTGTAGTAGTGTATAGTGTAGAGTGTAGTAGTGTATAATAGTGTATAGTGTAGTAGTGTATAGTGTAGTAGTGTATAGTGTAGTAGTGTATAGTGTAGTAGTGTATAGTGTAGAGTGTAGTAGTGTATAATAGTGTGTAGTGTAGTAGTGTATAGTGTAGTAGTGTATAATAGTGTATAGTGTAGTAGTGTATAGTGTAGTAGTGTATAGTGTAGTAGTGTATAGTGTAGTAGTATATAGTGTGTAGTAGTGTATAGTGTAGTAGTGTATAGTGTAGTAGTGTATAGTGTAGTAGTGTATAGTAGTGTATAGTGTAGTAGTGTATAGTGTAGTAGTGTATAGTGTAGTAGTGTATAGTGTAGTAGTGTATAGTGTAGTAGTGTATAGTGTAGTAGTGTATAGTGTAGTAGTGTATAGTGTAGTAGTGTATAGTGTAGTAGTGTATAGTGTAGTAGTGTATAGTGTAGTAGTGTGTAGTGTAGTAGTGTGTAGTGTAGTAGTGTATAGTGTAGTAGTGTATAGTGTAGTAGTGTATAATGTAGTGTATAGTGTAGTAGTGTATAGTGTAGTAGTGTATAGTGTAGTAGTGTATAGTGTAGTAGTGTATAATGCAGTGTATAGTGTAGTAGTGTATAGTGTAGTAGTGTATAGTGTAGTAGTGTATAGTGTAGTAGTGTATAGTGTAGTAGTGTATAATGTAGTGTATAGTGTAGTAGTGTATAGTGTAGTAGTGTATAGTGTAGTAGTGTATAGTGTAGTAGTGTATAGTGCAGTAGTGTATAGTGTAGTAGTGTATAGTGTAGTAGTGTATAGTGTAGTAGTGTATAGTGTAGTAGTGTATAGTGTAGTAGTGTATAGTGTAGTAGTGTATAGTGTAGTAGTGTATAGTGTAGTGTAGCTAGCCACCCGTCCCCTGTTGATGACATCAAGGAGACGCCCAGGGGTTCCACACAAAAGGTGACATCCCCTCTCCAGCTGCTGCAGCTGATGGACAACACTCGTGCCTCCGTACACCACCACGGAGCGAACAACCGTCCTGCAGACAGACACGCACACACACAGATAGACACAGTTACACACAGAGAGAGAGACACAGAGACACACAGACATAGACACACACACAGATAGACACAGTTACACACACACACACACACAGAGACATAGACACACACACACAAAGAGACACACACAGACACACAAACATAGACACACACAGAGACACACACACATATACACACACACAGAGAGACACACAGACACACACACATAGACACACACAGAGACACACACAGAGAGACAGTTACCCACACACACACACAGAGAGACACACACAGATAGACACACACACATAGACACAGAGACACACACAGAGAAAGAGACACACAGAGAGACACACACAGATAGACACAGTTACACACACACAGACACACACACAGAGAGACATAGACACACACACACACAGAGACACACACAGACACACACATAGAGAGATACACACAGATACACACAGTTACACACACACACAGAGAGACACACACTGATAGACACAGTTACACACACACACAGACACACACATAGACACACACACAGAGAGACACACAGATAGACCCACACAGTTACACACACACAGAGAGACACACACAGATAGACACACACACAGAGACACACACACAGATAGACAGTTACACACACACACACAGAGACACACACAGAGAGAGAGACACACAGAGAGACACACACAGATAGACACAGTTACACACACACAGACACACACACAGAGAGACATAGACACACACACACACAGAGACACACAGACACACACATAGAGAGATACACACAGATAGACACAGTTACACACACACACAGAGAGACACACACTGATAGACACAGTTACACACACACACACACATAGACACACACACAGAGAGACACACAGATAGACCCACACAGCTACACACACACAGAGAGACACACACAGATAGACACAGTTACACACAGACACACACACATAGACATACACACACAGAGACACACACACAGATAGACCCACACAGTTACACACACACACACAGAAACACACACAGATAGACACGGTTACACACACACACACACAGAGACACACACAGACACACACACAGATAGACACACACACACACAGATAGACACACAGACACACAGACACACACAGACACACACAGATGGACACACACAGTGACACACACAGCGCCCTGTGTGTGTGTCACTGTGTGTGTGTGTGTCACTGTGTGTCACTGTGTGTGTCACTGTGTGTGTCACTGTGTGTGTCACTGTGTGTGTGTCACTGTGTGTGTGTCACTGTGTGTGTCACTGTGTGTGTGTCATTGTGTGTGTCTCACTGTGTGTGTGTGTCACTGTGTGTGTGTGTCACTGTGTGTGTGTCACTGTGTGTCACTGTGTGTGTCACTGTGTGTGTGTCACTGTGTGTGTGTCACTGTGTGTGTGTCACTGTGTGTGTCACTGTGTGTGTGTGTCACTGTGTGTGTGTCACTGTGTGTGTCACTGTGTGTGTGTCACTGTGTGTGTCACTGTGTGTGTGTGTCACTGTGTGTGTGTCACTGTGTGTATCACTGTGTGTGTGTGTCACTGTGTGTGTCACTGTGTGTGTGTGTGTGTCACTGTGTGTGTGTCACTGTGTGTGTGTCTGTGTGTGTGTCACTGTGTGTGTGTGTCACTGTGTGTGTGTGTCACTGTGTGTGTGTGTCACTGTGTGTGTCACTGTGTGTGTGTCACTGTGTGTGTGTCACTGTGTGTGTCACTGTGTGTGTGTGTCACTGTGTGTGTCACTGTGTGTGTGTGTGTCACTGTGTGTGTCACTGTGTGTGTGTCACTGTGTGTGTGTCACTGTGTGTGTGTCACTGTGTCACTGTGTGTGTCACTGTGTCACTGTGTGTGTGTCACTGTGTGTGTGTCTGTGTGTGTGTCACTGTGTGTGTCACTGTGTGTGTGTGTCACTGTGTGTGTGTGTCACTGTGTGTGTGTCACTGTGTGTGTCACTGTGTGTGTCACTGTGTGTTACCCGTGAGAGAACTTGAGTGCTTGTAGGTAGATCTGTGTGATGAGTTCACGAGTAGGAGCTACACACAGGGCGCTGGGAGTCTGTAACCAGGGCTCCAGATTTGGCTGTAAGCCACGACGGACCAGCAATGTGAGCACGGGCAGGAGGAAGGCTGCCTGCAGACACACACAGTGACACACACAGTGACACACACACAGACACACACACAGTGACACACACACAGTGACACACACACAGTGACACACACACACAGTGACACACACAGTGACACACAGTGACACACACAGTGACACAGTGACACACACACAGTGACACACACACAGTGACACACACACACAGTGACACACACACAGTGACACACACACAGTGACACACACACAGTGACACACACACAGTGACACACACACACAGTGACACACACACACAGTGACAGTTACACATAGTTACACACACACAGTGACACAGTTACACACACATACAGTTACACACAGTGACACACACACAGTTACACACACGTAGTTACACATAGTTACACACAGTGACACACACACAGTTACACACACACGTAGTTACACATAGTTACACACACACAGTGACAGTTACACATAAACACAGTTACACGCATAGTCACACACACAGACACACACAGTGACACAGTTACACACGTAGTTACACAGTGACACACAGTCACACACAGTTACACACACACACAGAGTGACACAGTTACACATAGACACAGTTACACACACATACAGTTACACACACACATAGTTACACATACGTAGTTACACACAGTTACACACACAGTGACACAGTTACACACATACATACAGTTACACACACAGACAGTGACACACAGTTACACACACACAGTTACACAGATACACACAGTGACACAGTTACACACACACACAGTTACACACAGTTACACAGTGACACAGTTACACATAGTTACACACACACAGTGACACAGTTACACACAGTGACACACACAGTTACACACGTAGTTACACACACACAATGACAGTTACAGACAGTTACACACAGTTACACAGTGACACAGTGACACAGTTACACATAGACACAGTTACACGCATATTTACACACACAGATACACACAGTGACACACACATACAGTTACACACAGTTACACACGTAGTTACACACATAGTTACACAGATACACACATAGTTACACACAGTTACACACACACAGTGACACAGTTACACAGACACAGTTACACACACAGTGACACACAGTTACACACACAGTTACACACGTAGTTACACACACATAGTTACACACACATAGTTACACACACAGTTACACACACACACAGTAACACTGTTACACACATACATAGTTACACACATACAGTGACATACACACACAGTTACACACACGTAGTTACACAGTTACACACACAGTTACACATAGTTACACACACACACAGTGACACAGTTACACACACATACAGTTAAACACACACACAGTTACACACACGTAGTTACACACAGTTACACACACACACACAGTTACAGTGACACACAGTTACACACGTAGTTACACATAGTTACACACACACACACAGTGACACACGTACATAGTTACACAGTTACACACACAGTTACACACAGTTACACACGGTGACACACACACAGTTACACAGTTACACACAGTTACACACACACGTAGTTACACATAGTTACACACACACAGTGACAGTTACACATAGACACAGTTACACGCATAGTTACACACACAGACACACACAGTGACAGTTACACACGTAGTTACACACACATACAGTGACACACAGTCACACAGTTACACACACACAGTGACAAAGTTACACACATACATAGTTACACAGTTACACACACAGTTACACACACACAGTGGCACAGTTACACATCGACAGTTACACACACATACAGTTACACACACACATAGTTACACATACGTAGATAC